>CABFVX010002401.1:57154-74485 GCA_902151425.1 Timema shepardi | reverse complement strand
AAAAAAAAAAAAAAAACAGCATTTGATTATATATCTACAGAGGTTTTCAGTCCTAATGGAAGCAGTAGCACCCCAGTGTCCAATCTCTTGCCTGTCACCTTACATCAGAGCACCCATACATCAAGAAGGAGTCCACTATGTATAGTACTGGAAAATAATAGTGGACACATGAGGAAATAGAGAGAGCCACATTCGTAACTAACCAATAATAGGTGAAGTGATGAACGTGTATGACTTTCCAACATTGGACGGAGCCTAATCCTTCATTGCGCAGTCAATACTTAGCTTTATCTTATTTAAATATACATAAAAATGATTTGATGTCTGTTATACTTTCATGCCAAACCCCCTTAACTTATTTCTATGGCATTTCGTAAAGACAACACTTGGTCTTCTGGTAAACATAAGCACTAATTAAAATTTACCTCCACCATTCAATTTCAAGATGCCAGCTATAAATAGCTAATTATTTTATTTTTTAATCAGTTTCTGACTATCGTACTTTGGCTCGATTAACATTGAATCTTTCCTAGATATAGATACGTATTATAAAACATGTCCTGTGCGAACAAAGGGTAATTAGTTGGTGTTGGATGTTCTCTGTTTCAGCGGGACATTAATTATAATTTAGGATGTGGTATTAGTAAACTATCACCCGTTTCGGTGGTCGCGCGGCTTAACGTGCTACTCTCGCAGTAGACTATACTGCCGACTATGGGGAGATCAAGGTTCAAATCTTGGTTGGGTGTACTAAGAGTGGTTTTTACTAAATGATTTTTTACTCTCTCCCCACGTAAATTCGGGGAAAACTTCCTTTAAAAATAACCATCCTAATGCCTACAACCATTGGCATAATTATTACAAAAGCGTTTAACTTAAACTGGTAGTAAGATGCAGTGATAAAAAAATACAACTTAAATTGAAGATAGTACCTAACACCTTTCCAATACCTGAAAAAATTGTAGATGCTCAAGGCTTACTTATAAGACTTAATAATTTTGTGTTAAATATTTAACACTTAGTTAAGTGCGTATTGCAGTGATTCCCAATCAGGGCTCCACAAACACTTTAGTTCCGTGAGTTTTTGCAAGAGATTGCTTTTTATTTGTTTGTCATCATTATTGGGCAATGTGGAAAAATTTTGTGAGAGCTTGTGTGATCTAGAGTATAGTTCCTGTAGTAATGTTAAAAGTGAGTTTAGTAAAATATTTTTTTATAACCATGTCTAATTACTTGTTTTGTACGTCTATGTACTAATTACACAAATGATTTAGGGATTAGGAAGGTTTAATTGAGAGGAAATGCACCCGCACTAAAGTGGAAAGAGTGTGTCAAACTGTTTATTAAATCTCCATCAGTGCACATGATTGGGATCGAACATTGATCTCTCCGTCTTAGGCAGTCTAGTGTAACACGAGGGTAGCGCTTTTAGATGACCACGTGGCCACATAAGCGGCGAGTAGTAAACATATTGATCACAATACCGATGGGTATTAATTAGTAAATAGAAATAAGCAATAAATACTCTTGAAATATCTTTTCTTCTAAAGTATGAGTTAATATTATTATTATTTACCAAATATACTGGTCCATACGTCTATTTTGAAACTTACCCCCTACTCTTTGACATCAGTAACACAAAAGAGAGTTGCCGCACTTACAAAAGTATGCCACTTATTCCTATCTTGAGCCAGTTCGATCCGGTTAAAGTAAAGATTTGTTTTTAATATTCTTTGATTGTGAAAAATAGCATAATTACTCATAAAAAAAGTTTTTCTCTGCTTCAAATAGCCCGAAAATAAATCTCATTTTATTTCTACTGACCCAATCTTTAATAAATTTAAATAAAATTATCAAAAATTATAATTGCAGCTTCGAAGTGCACATGTTTGCTCACAAGGGCAACTAATTTTAAAATTTGTCCTCCCTGTGTGATAGATATCTTTCAATGATCGTGACAGGCAAACATACAAACAAAATTTTCATTTGATTAAAATAGATTAATAAATAAGACAAAACTTCTTAACAATAACTATAGTAGAGTTTAAAAAAAAGAAAATAATTGAAATATGGTAGTAAACATGATAAAGGACATTATGTCATCAATTTAAACATTTTTTTGTTAAATTTGAATTATTAGTTTCTGTATAGTTCCCTTCAAAAAAAATGTACTAAACAGTAAAAAAAACTAATATACAAAACTCATTGTAAAAACGATTTCTACTCCTTAATGGTATGTAGTTAAACAAAAATGTTATTATTTAGTTTCTAATAACCCTTTTAACTTATTTTTAACAAATCTGGAGTTCCCTAGAAACTCGTGTGTGTAACAGTGAAGTTTGTTAATTTAATCATAAGGTTCACTCTTTCTACTTTCTCTCTTAGTTATTAGGTCCCGTTGCTATGGTAACAACGAGGCTTTCAAACTTGGGGAAACATCAACTTGCTACTTTGCCGAGCATGATACCGTAACAAAGATGACGCATTTAATATCACGGAGTTTTAAACAAACTATTCAAGATATATTGGATCAATAAATCTACTACACTGCATATTAGCTACAAACGAAATATGTACGCTATATTGGTATTTACAAACCCTAAATTTCCTGGAATAAAAATTAGCAGACCTGTGACATTTTTGAGATATTTTCTTCTTGGTAATAAACATCTATTTCAGACGAATCATTACTGCATTTCAATTGTCAATAGTAAAAGCTTTTAGTGAAAGCTACAGTAGCGCCATGGCTTCTTTGGTGCTGACTGACAACTCACAGCTGACTTCTGACGGTCAACATTTAGGTATGTATATCTAAATTTTGACCGTCAGAAGTGACAGCTGCTAAACACACGTTTTTGCAGATTGTATGGTTTGGCGTAGGGATACATAATTTGGTCTGGTAACATTTTAAAGCTGTCAGTCAGCACCAAAGAAGCCATGGGGCTACTGTAGAAAATTCATTAGCTATACTTACACTTATTCATATATCATATCATGATTGCCTGGCTATTTTTATAAAGAAATCATTTTCTTCAAAATCAAAATATACCACAGACTCATATTCTTGACTTTCTCTTTCAAATATTTGTAATGCTCAGACTTTTTTTTTTTGCTATTAAGGAATGTCTTTAAAAAAACCATTTTTGTGGTTTTCGTGAAAGTTCGTAAAACATATATGTCAACAGATAGACAATATTACCTACAAACAATAGCTATCATTTCTTCTTTCAGATTTATGCTAAATCTATATTTCAAATATTTTACTCCAATTCTTGAATAGGGACATTCATTAAGGGGGCATGTTTTACCTGGATCAACAATTATTTTCTTTGCCAAACAGGATTTATAATAACTCATTGATGTATTGTCATTGAGAATAATATTCTCGAATTTAGCTCTTTACCTCAAACTTCCCATTTTGATGTGGTATGCTATCACAGACTGAGTTAGTACCACTTCCTCCCTTTAGACACAGTCGCAGTGCAATAAACTTTTAAAACCTTAAATATCCAGTAGGATACTTTTTCTTAAACAACACATACAATTTGTGTAGATTCACAAAAATTAGCCTTTCTATTATTACCTGTTCTGTCTTAAACAAACAAAAATTGTATCAGCCATTATATGAATAACATAATAACTATTGTAAGTACTATTAAATAATTCTGTTACAGATCAATTTAAAAACTTTACCTGTTTGGATTAAATGGTGTTAAGATAATTAATTTTTGTAAAGCTTTTACTTTTCTTCTCATTCTGATGCTAACTCCAAATTCATCCTCAATATTTTTCATGTACAGCTTTTTGGCGGTACAAACTAAATTTGGAATTTTCACCGATACTTAGATTCTTTTTGATACGTTTCTTTTATTCTTTTAAATGACTTAAATTTCACAATCAAAACTTGAGACTTTTTGTAAGACCTTGGTGTCATTCTTTGTTAAAAAGGCTTACAACAGGAAATACTAGCAGTTTTACTAAGTACTTTTTAGTCAAATATTAAATAATTGAAGATTGACTTTTAAGTAAAATCACTTTAGTCTTACACTAATGTAAAATGTTACTTACGTGTTAATTGCTGTCTAATAAAAATTTAATTACAAATTACTTATTTTCTGTCCGCCATACTTTTCTAAAATCCTGAATGTTACTCTCTCATACAATTTGGGGACTCCTGACCTACACCAATGCAAGAAAGAATACCTTTAGCCTAGAAGCATTATAATGTATCAAAATATAAATAAATGAGGTAAGATGATTTTATAATTAATAAATGTCAAAATTTTCTAAATATACTGAACATAAAATGTAGCCTAATATGTATATTATATACTAAATATATACTGTATCTATTATGTATATAAAGTTTGGGATTCCTCCCTTCCCCTTTACAATTATCACTAGCATATATTTCTAAGATTAGTTTCAAAACTCCATGAACAGGCTTTATTACTACCATAATCATTATTATTAATTCAAAATAAAGACATTCTTAAATACCAATAATAATTAGTTCGCATTAAGGTTAAAAGTTTAATTTATATATAAAATATAAATTGTCATTATAAAATGTTACAAGCAATTTCAAAATTAGAATTCCATATATTTTATCTGAAATATAAACTAATATTCTAATAAAACCTAAACATATACTATAAGAATTTTAATTCTCTCTGTTTATATTTTACTTAGTTTTAATTTATTCCCACCAAAGTGTGTGTTTATTTTGACACACCACTAGCACACCGTGCACCCAGATGCCATACTACTTTTAATTAATTTTCATTGTATTAATATTAAAATATATTATTTTCCGCGAATATTGCATTGCGTTGAAGTAAACACCATTTTGTAACTATAGCAACAGTTTATCAAGCTTCTTTAGAACCATTTATTTCCCCCTATATATTCCTTGTTTATACTTATTTCTGGACAAGTTTCGAACTTATTTCAATGCCACCATAACTACGAGATTTTCGGGGCCTCGACGATAAATGCCGAGAAGCGGGAATTGTGAGAAGTAGCCGGGTCTTGCATCTTGGGTCCCAAACGAGACAGAATTGTTTAAAGTTCATTGGGAAATTAAGTTAAGTGAAAATGACAAGTTTTATTAATACAAATTTCACAAACAAAAAAATTTATTCCAAACGACGGTAAATGATGGAATGGCTGTAATAACTTCCAGACCATGACTTTGGAGTTTGTCTGAATCACTATCTTTTCAACGCCAAAGACTAAAAGAAAAGAAAGTACAAGATATTTTATTCCTCTTAAATAACCTAGACACCATAATGTTAAAAAAATATTTTAAATACTCATATTACATGGAAAGTTACATAATAGAAGGCACATAAAGACTTAAACAAAAACCCTTTGTGCTTGTAAACTTGTTCTTCATGATTATAATTATCTTTTTTTTTTACTCGTGGTCACCATGGAGACGTCTTTATGAAAACAAAGGAGCCAGTCAGTCAAATATTGGGGAAATTAATTCCCAGGAAATGAAGCTGAATAGAGGGCTACTTCCCCTCCTATTGCTTATATTATGAGCTTATAAAGAGCGTGTCTTCCTACTAGTTTTGTTTTTTTCATCTAATGACTTTTCTGCCTTTATTACATCATACGAACAAGTGATCAATATAATTATATTAGTTTGTTTCATATTGTCTAATTTACTTTGTCACATAATAAAAGTTCACTTATTTCAGCAGTTAATTCAATTTATTAGTTTCCAATAACATAGTGGAATAATTTTATCAGTAAAATATATGAAAAATTACTGTAGAAATCATAAATATCTACAGTTAAGAAATATTTTAATAATCGGTCTCTCATTTAAATTAATATTTTATTCTATCGTTAAAAAAAAAGATCATATTTTAATAGGAATAATACCACCTGGCAGCTAGTACAATCAATGGCTTCAATGATTTAATTAACGTTCATAAATCAAGTCGTGCTATCTGGAACTGTAACTTTTGATGTATATTATCAATAGATATAGAATAATATTAATACAATAGTAAAAATATTATTGTTTACTACCGCAAATATATGCTTATATGTACTAAATATTTCTCCAGTTAAAATATAACCATTGTCTTATTATGTTTAAAATTAGAAAAAAACACTATCTAAATAATATGGTACGTTTGTTGATTTATATATATATATTAATACGTGTGTGTGCTAATGTACATATATATTAAACGATATATGTTTAAGCTATATATACTATGTAAGTGGGACTATGTTTGTAAAAGATTTTTATATATAATCATTATACTCGTATATTATAATATAGGCCCATAACACATATTATATGTATTTAATATGTACATAATAATGTATATTATAGAATATTCATACATATAGATATTATAGAATATACTTTATATCTAAATATTACAGAATATATTGTATATATATAAATATTATAGAATCTATTATGTATATATGAATAATATATAATCTATTATGTAAATATTAATAATATAGAATAAACAGGGTGGCCCACAGAAAAGTAGCCCACCTCCTATATCCAGCAGGCACCTCACTCTGAATTGGAGGTCAATCCCCTTCCACCCAAATTGTGACATGAAGAATGAGTCAATAAAGCCTTAGACAAGCAGTTCACCTGCTCATTCTTTATGTCACAATACGGGTGGAAGGGGATTGACCTCCTACAATTCAGAGTGAGGTGCCTGCTGGATATAGCAGGTGGACTACTTTTCCGTGGGCCACCCTGTATTATGTATATATGAATACTGTAGAATATATAATAGAATATTGTGTGCTATACACAATCCAGGAATTTAAGGGTGTTGCTTTTTTTTAAACTACCAAACTATTTCAAATGTGATGTATTTAATAAATATTGCACTAATTAGTTTCAAACAATCAAGGTAACGAATTTAAAACTCGTTATAATAATATATTTTCAATAAATGAATTTAGTAAAATATTAATTTTACTTGTGACTCCATCTATTTTCAAAAACTAGCGTTCAGTAGATAAAAAAAATGTAATAAGATTATTGTACCCTACTTTGTTGTTAATGGTCAAATAGATTAATCAAGTTATAGATCAGCTATTTAAATTAATTGACATAGGGATTAAACTATTTCAAACAATAATTTTCAGTCACATTAATATTTATACTTGATACAGGATTATTTTAATCTTCCGGCAGATCAGTTTAGTTTTTAAATAAATAATAAACACTTAGTATATGAATATATATTTAAGTAAAAATATATGTATATATATAACACATGTATTATATACATTTAAGTAAATATATATACATGTATTAAGATATATATATTTGATTGTTTTCGGATAAGATATATTTAACATGGCTTTGCAAAGATGGATTTAGGGTATTTAAAATGTGTTAAAACTATACCCATGACTCTTTCATATCCCTAATTAAAACACTCATTTGTCAGGTATTGGAAGAAATACATTTACGTGGGTGAAGTCTAGAGTAAAATTGCCGTATGTCCTATTAGTCAAAGTGCAACCATGTGGGTAAGAATGAACCACAGTTATAGTTTCAACTAAGCATGCCTAACCCAGTAACGCTACACGTTACGCAACTGGTGTGTCGAATGTATTTGAATAGTTAAATAGAATAAATTATATTTTAAGTAGGTTTACTGTATGTCTTAATACATATTCTATGTTATATTAGATTAAGATTTTTAAAATTTTGTCTTTGAACACTTTACTTTCAGTGTATATTATGATAAATGTAATAATTTTCATTCATTCATTAATGTTATCACCCATTTTAAATTTTGACGTGTCTTTGAGTGAATACAGGGTAAGCTGAGCTTGTTAAGCCACACTTGATTTATATATATATATGTTCTCCCACATTTGGTCCATATTTGTTACACATTTGACCAATAATACATAGGTTCCTCTCTACTTACGTTACATGGGAATCCACTTTCATTGAAACATGGCCAATGATTGCTCTACTAAGTGATGAGAACAATTCACAGATACACTTTGGATACATTCTGCCTACCCTAGCAACACTCGATGACACGCCACTGATTTTACCTTACTAACAATCACTAATTACATCGAGGGTGGCTAGTTGGCTGTTACCATGGCAAACAAGGTTTGACAGGACTGTACTAGTAAACAGTTCCTTCCCTCTTATTATGCATTTGACACCATTTACAAGCAAAATAATTGAATGAAAATGTTATTTTATTGTATTTAACGATCATTTTTGATATAGAATGGAAATAAACAATTTACTAATACAATCCTGTCAAGCCTATTCTGCCTTGGATAGATCATGAGCCACTTCTGAATTCTATATACATTTATACACACATAGTCATGACGTTCCCTTACGGTGTAGGCAATAAACTGTGCATACAGCTTGAAAACACCACCTCCGGACTTTGTCCATTTTCACTAACTTTCTCCTCACTTCCCTATCCTTGCATACTCCATTCACTTCTAAAAAATCCTTACACCGGGTTATACATGTTCTTTTTTTTTAAAAAAAACTCTAAATGTATCTTTTTCATAAATTCGTTCACCACATTTAGCCACGTTTTACATGGACTACACCTTCCCGTTGGACCACACACACTCTTTCATAAAATATTTGCCTCATCATTCAATCCACACCCATCCTCTCAACATGCCCAAACAATCGTAAGATATCTCTTTTACATTGACCTTTTGGATTCCCTTTCAAACCACACCCCTTCAGCAGCTATTCCTTACTGACTGTCCATACGGGCTTTTCCACATAACTTATGTTTCTTAGATACCTCATTTCAACCGTATACACCTTGCTCTTGTGTTTCTCCTGACAAAACCACGCTACACATCCAAATAACAATGTTGGCTTTAACTAACTCATTTTTATATTCTGCCATCTTTGCCTCCCTCGTTTGCAAAAGTCTACATACATCCAACTACTCTCATAGATTCATTCACCTGTCTTGATTTCACCATCCATTCTTCCATTTTTACGGAATATTCTGCCCAGATACACACAATCATTCACGTGTTTTAAAAGTTTTCTATTTATACTTAGTTTAAAATCATTTGCTGACCCGTCCTTACCAAAAACTATCCTCTTAGGTTTGGAGACATTTAAACGAAGGCCCTTTCTGCCTGTTGCAACATTAAACGATTTTATACACTCGCTCAGATCACATTATTTCTTTGTAAGGTACAAACCACCAACTGTTAAGGTCATTTTACAA
Source organism: Timema shepardi (assembly GCA_902151425.1). Lineage (NCBI taxonomy): Eukaryota > Metazoa > Arthropoda > Insecta > Phasmatodea > Timematidae > Timema > Timema shepardi. The sequence goes on along the minus strand of CABFVX010002401.1, from coordinate 65,240 downwards.
AGAAAATTATTAAGATTTTTCTTTAGTCCATTACATCTTACTGGAGAATTTAACATTGGTGAAGGTAGGGGGGTTTCTAGGGAAAGATAGCAAATAGCAATACCTCAGCCCATTCCAGCAACACCGATTAGGTAATGATGCCGGCGTCCTAGTCAACTGGGTGTGTCATAAGTTGGGATTATCTGACCCTCTGCCTTGGCCTGGTATATGATGTTATGCTAGGGTAGTAATGTTCCTGCAATCAGTACAGCCGGAACAAGAAATATCATTATAATATAGACAATTTCAAATCTATATGGTTAACTATCATTTCGGACACATCAATAAAAATAAACTAGTAAAGTTAGGTTAAAAAAACAATTTATTCTAAATAATGGCACTATGATGAAGATGAAATAAAATAAAATTATTAGGGTACAAAAAGTAAAGTATTTTTATATAACTAGAAATTATGTAATTTTACTACTTTTAATCTGCCTATCGTACACCAAACATTATTTTTCTTTAACATGCTATAAATATATTATGCATGTCTAGTTATACTTAATATCACTTGTATAAATTAATTAGGTTTATTTTAATAATGGTATATGAATATTTATTACAGTGAAATGTTCTGTTTATAGCTATGTTCATCACCTTAGTAAAGAATTAACTATATTTTAACGTTCTATTACTAGTAGGGTTATATGCATAATATGTACTAGCTATTCTAACGTTCTGGAAATGAGAGGAATTGAATTTAAGGAAATGTACCTGCATTTGCAGTGAAGAAGGGTGGAAAATTATTTAGTAAACCCTACTGGGACACAAACATAAATCTCCCCGTCTTTATCAGTTCTAGTCCATGATATCCTTAAAAAAATCGTATGTTAAATAAACATTATGTAATAAATTAAATAGCCCAACATCTTAGTTCAGTCAGTAGCGTGATTACCTGCTTGGTTCGATTCCCGACACGGGTGAAATATTTGTAATTGGGGAATGCATGTAGTGAATTAACGGTTGGGTGGATGGATGTTTTGTCTATTCTAGATTTAAGTTGGTTTGTAAGTTTTATGCTTATATAATCAATCGGTTCAGAAAGTGGACGTTAATTACTTCAAATAATAATAGATACATTTTTTTTTTCAATGCGTTCACCCTATACGCATATATGATAATTACTCTAACAGGATAATGATGAGAAAAGAAGTATGTTATAGGTATGCTACCCGCATTTGTGTAAAAGAAAAGTGAGAAATCATTTAGGATAAACAAAAATCACCCTTATTAGACACAACCGGGATACAAACCCCGTTATCTCAGTTTTCGTCAGGCTTATCTAATACAATAGTGATTCCTTAGAGACCGTAATAAAATAACTATTAACGTGTTTGTTATAATTGTACTTAAGTAAATGCAGTTTCCAGACTGACTTGGTTGCCCTAAGGTCCAGTTTTTCACGTTCCAGGTTATACCGGTGGTTCCATCCCGCTGAAGTGTCCAGTCCACCCCCCAAAATGCAAAGTTGGCCCGTCTACCACGAGCTACCCCCTCTCTCTCTCTACGTGTGTATTGCGTAGCGATGTAGTCGATCTATCCCGCTCCCGGGTGGCTCATTGGTGCCTGGGATTCCCCGGGGATCAATACACATAAACCGCTACTACACGTCATAGAAACATCAGTCCAGTAGCGCTATTACACACGCCACAGACATACAATCAATCAGGAATTACCGAAATTTGTTGTATAAAAATTAATAACAAGAAGCGCTTGTCTTTATGCTCACACAGCTTACTACATATGCTCCTGATTGTGTTACTTCTTCTAATTAATTAATTATGAATTGCAGTAAGGTTAAAAGTTAATTTTTCTAAAGGAGGTCCACCAGAAAATTTTACTATACCTTGAGCAAATATAAGTTTTTCTGTGTATACACAGACACCTTTCTTCACCCTTGATTAATATATTAGAAAATGGATTCTTAAACATGAAACTGATACCGGAATATCCTTATTAAACTCTCTAAAATAAACACCAATATTAATCAAAAATAACCATTAATGTCCCTTTAATTCAACGATTAATTGTTTATGTGTCTTGAAGACAGTTTCAAAGGGAATTAAGTTAAATCGGGTTTTGTAAGCAAATTGTTAAAAAAAAAATTTTGACATGCTTAATTTTGTTTCACCTTCCAACTGTATTTTTTAATCTTTAAGTAATGGTAGGCCTACTCATACATTACTAAATTAATATAATTATTTATTTAATACTCTTTAAGGTTTAGTTATTCGAAACTGCTTCAGCTGTTAAATGGATCACTGTTGATTTTTTCACTAACAAATTATAGATTTAAAAATACCGTTTAGTATTATTTTATATTAGAAATTCTCATATTTTGATCTCTGATGATATCCAAAATTTGTAATGTTTATTTATATATAGCTCACTCAGCTTAGATGGCCACAGTTTTTTGTGATTATGATTAAATATAAATCGTTTTATTATAGTTTTAACTAAACAAAATATTCCTAACAAAACATAATTTGTTCCCTTGTATACGAATAACCATTGACACAGCTTTATGTCTAGCTATATTTTTATTTATGTATTTATATAAATAGAAGTGGTAGTTGAGGGCCTTCTTGAGTTATGTCTGGTTAAGCTGACTAAGCTAAGTTGATATAATTTCGGTTTGGTATACCTCTAGTATAGCATAGCTGAATCGAGTTCAAATTAGTTTACTAGACATGTCTTGGGTTTGGTTTGGGAACTTTATTGGGATTAATTCAGGTACAGCTGATTTGGTTCAAGCTGTGTGGGAGACAAAAGTCATGTTTTCATATAAAGGATCCTATTCGACAGATATAAAATCTACTAGATCTACTTTCACGTATTCATACGTCAAATAATTTGATTTGTTGCTGTCAATTTTAATAGATATGATCAATAACATATAACATTATATTTATATAATAAAATGCTATATTTAATCATGGAAAACATTTTTATTTTCATAAAAGCTTCTTCCTAAAACATTTTACAAATAAAGTGCAGCTAAATGCCGAACTAAAGAAACTTAAAGGATACTATATTAAATGTAGATTGAGGTAATAAATCTTAAGCCAATAGTAAAAAAAAAGAGAGATTCTATTAAGTTCCAGAAATAAGGGATAAACCCTAATTACGTCACGAATATGAAACCAATCGGTCACTAAAAATGAAGTGGTGACCTCACACCAGCGCTAATGTGTAATGGTAGTGGTGATTGTGAGATGAAATGGAGGACCTACAGTTTAACGTGGAATCCGAACCACGGTGGAGGCCTGGAATTACCCACATTCACAAGTTGTGATTAATACAAGTCTTGTCAGAGGGGAAGGAAGGGTTTGGTAATCAAATAAATATGTGCTGGGACCAAGGATTAAACCCTGGACCCCCAGCACAGAAGTTTGACACCTTACCCCTAGATAACCGTATCATCCTACTATTAAAATAAAAATACAAGTTTATCATACCAGAGATTGATGAAAGTCCATTCATCCCTTATCTCCTTTATTAATTTATCTGCATGAAATTAATTTGTATTTGACTCCTGATAAAATTTTATGTATCGATTCTTTCTTATTAAATAGCTAGTGAGATAAAGTTGAAATATGATAGTCACATATTAATAACAAACATAGAAGCGTCTTTTTAGTGAAAATATGACTACATTTCAAATTTATTTTGCTAACTATCTAACCGTATATAAGAAACATATGTATAAAATTAAATCACGGGTTGAAGGAAAACTCTTTCACATTTTAGCTAGGAATTAATTGCTGTATTAATAAATAAAAAAATAGAAAAGGCAACTAAGTTAGTGTAAGAGGAATATCCTCATTACATTATTAAAGAATTATAAGCATTTAAAAAATTGTAGCATATTTTAATTTGTTTAGAATATCTGTTTACACGAATCAAACTTCTGATTGGGGATAGGATCAATGACTCCACAGTCCCTAAAATACTTGAAGATTTAAAACATATTTTGCTAATTTGGTTTAAGAACGCTAATATTTCTTACTTCTGGTTCTACCTCTGCATAGTTAAAAGAAAAACTCAACAACCAGACCACTAATTTTACCCCTGAACCAGATATGAATCTTATAATTAATGAGTCATAACAATAAAATGTTAACATTTTGTTACTATATCTATTTTATATTTCCCTTTGTGTTCATATTTGTTTCCAATACTCGGATTAGAATTTGGAATTCATAAATAGCATGAACATTCGAATTTGTTAGATAGTGGATTCAACAAGACTAAGCTATAGAATTGTCAGTGGCCGGAATAGAGTGAACTTGATAACATCCCCAGAATCGGTGAGAGCGTGAATTATACGTCAAACTTGTAAAGACTGGTTTGCCGGAGATGGATAGGTTTTGAGGGTTTAAGGGGGAAGAGTGCTCTTGCATATTTTATAGTAAAACTTTTTTGGTCAAAGTAAATAAAATGTTGCTCCAGTAGAAACATAGAATGTAATTTTATTCACAAGGAGATATCAACAGTTGTTGATATTAATTATTAATATATATAGGTGACCTGGCGGTCTATGGGTAAGGTGTCAGACTTTTGTGCTGTTGGCCGGGGTTCAATCCTCGGCCCCGGCATAGATTTATCTGATTACCAAACCCTTCCTTCACCTCTGACAAGACATCTTGTGAATGTGGGGAATGCTAGGCCTCCACCATGGTTCGGATTCCACGTTAAACTGTAGGTCCTCCATTTCACAATCACCCTACCATTAAACATTAGCGTAAGTGCGTATAACCCGAACGGGTAGTAAGACGCGGTGCTAATAATAATAATAATTATTATTAATATAACGAAATTAAATGCTAAAGTTGTTGAATGAAGATATAAAAAAACTGTTAATAATTCTAGGACACTTTTGACAGATATTTAAGAGCTGTTGATATCAAAATGTGAAATAAACTAAACTCTATGTTACTAGGTCTACTGGAGAAATATTTGATTTATTTTGACAAAAAAAAAGTTTTGATACAAAAACGGCAAAATTATTGACTCTTAATTATCATTACTTTCATTCCCATCTTATACCCCAGCCATATATAGTTACAATTTTTGCTTAGATTATCTCCCAATCATTCTCTCTCTTTCCACGTAAATGCATCTACATTACCCATAAAATCTACCTTTCTCATCGCTACCTAATCAGTGTAATTATTTTGGTCACGGCGCCTCGCTATCCGTTCGTGCAATACACATGTGTACTAACTACGCTAATGTGCTAGGGATGAAGAAGGTTAAAATTATAGGAAATATACCCGCATTTTAGTAAAGGGAGAATGAAAAACTATTTAAGAAAAACACCCAATCGGTTTTATAGACCCGATCTCCCCGTGATCGGCAGGCCAATCTATTGCGAGATTGGCGTGTTAGATCATTTTACCACAGAAGTAAATATTAGCGTGATTAAATGCGTGCATCCCAAACTGTAATCAAGACGCGCTGCAGAGATAAAATTGGTATTACTGGTTTTTATTTCTACGATAACTGGCACTGCTCTCTTTATGAACTATGTTTTACAGCGTAGTAAATCCCACCGACCTAAGAGGCCCTTGTCATTTCCCTTGTTTTCTTCTTGTCTCGAATACGAGAGGTTAAGTAATCGGTGTTAAAGTGTCATGTCCCTAGTTCAGGGACTGGTGAGGTGGGAGGGAGGGGGTGGTTTAGGGGGAGTTGCGTTAGTTGTGAGAGCTCTCCTCTTGGTTGGATTTTCCTCCTGAGATTCATACAAGAACTGCTCCTTCGGTTTTCTCGTAGACACTATCCTCAAATTACGAAAAAAAAACTTATTATTTTAAATGAGAATTTGGATTACAGAAAATTGGTATAGTTTTATTAAGGATAAATAAACATTTCTGTTCATGGAAAAAACATCGCTATAGAATTATTAAAATTTATGGTAAAAATAATTTACGAAAAAAGTAAAACTATATAGAGTTTAAAACCGCTGATAGTGTCATCGGTGGTCGCATGGTCAAAGGCGTCAATATCATGATTGCTTGGATTGTCGGTGATGGGAAGATCGGGTCACGAATCCGGATCTGGTACATTCAGGGTGTTTTATCCTAAATGGTTTTACACTCTCTGTGCTAATGTGGGTGCATTTACTCAAAAATAATACCTTCTTCGCACTTATTGCATTAGTGAAATTATGTATTCTTAATAGTCCGGACAGGTACAAACTCATTCCAATAAAATAAAATAATTATAAATTTGATAGTAATAAACAGGATTTATGTCTACGTGGGGTGACTTAGCGAGCTGAGGGGGTGTCGAGGGGCTGCCCTTAACTTATGTAAGGATTGAGGGGCTCAGTATTTTATTAAGTTTTCTTACGATGGGAATGGGGAAGCAGGGTCGTCATAATCCATCTTACGGGAGTTTTTTTTTACTCAATGTTTGTTGTTGTGAGAGAAAACCTAAATACAATTGCGTTAGAAAATAAATATATTAATTATGTTATAGAATTTCACCAAAATATTAATTTCAATTTATTTACTTCTAAAACATCATATCATACGATTTAATATCGATCCTTATGGCTAAAAACAATTGAACGATTAATATGATCTGATTTAACAAATAGTAAAAATTGAGTAAGATAGAGGGGGAGGGTGGGGGATGAAAAATCATACTAGCCTTTACGTGGGTCAAAAATAATTTAAAAAAAAAAGCCTTTCTTAACTTTTTAAGGACTGTTTCTTACGTTTTGGCTACGGTGGTTTGGTGTTATTTGATAATTCGGATCGTTGGGGTTCGTTTAATCTGTGTTATATTTATTTTAAAGCTAGAGGGTTTGCTAAAACCAAAGCTCAAAAAATAGCTTCCAATTAGAATTGATTAAGAAAATCGTAGCAATTTCGACAGACAATTTCCGTTTCCTAAGTAAAGATTTAACGGTCAACTTAAATTCAAGTATTTAAATGATATATTCAATAAACGCAACTGATTTTTTTTTAAATGTCATCAAATAGGCCTACATCCACAATTTAAGATGTTTTGTGTGTGTGAAACAATAACATATTATGTCGTATTTTTTATTTGTTCCTTATCTTAATTTCCGTTTGGGCTAACTGCAAAAAGTTTATTCTTAAGGGGTAATTAAAAGACGTAAAATATTTAAGGACATATACTTATATTTTCGTGGAGAAAGGGAAACATTTAGGAAAAACAACCACATAATATCTTTGCCGGAATTCAAAATAGTTATATTATCATGTTGCTGAGTCATCATCTTTGTATAAAATCCAGTATTTGACTTTATTTAATATAATGTTTATTAATTTCAACCAACGGATTATTAATATTATCGTGGTATAAACCTAAGTTGTGGAGTTGCCACTAATAGGTCCTTAATTGAACCTGATTTTGGTGATAAACTTCCCTAACTGAGGCTATAGGGTGTTAATGATTACTTAGCTTATCACCCACCATCTCGCTTCCGGCCCACCAAACTGTGTGACAACTGGCCAAACCCTGTCTCTCATATCCACCTGACCAGTCTCCCGTCTCTCGTATACACCTGACCAGTCTCCTGTCTCTCGTATCCACATGACCAGTCTCCTAACTCTCGTATCAACCTGACCAGTCTCCTGTCTCTCGTACCCACCTGACCAGTCTCCCGTCTCTCGTATCCACCTGACCTAGTCTCCTGTCTCTCGTATCCACCTGACCAGTCTCCTGTCTCTGGTATCCACCTGACCAGTCTCCTGTCTCTCGTATCCACCTGACGAGTCTCCCGTCTCTCGTATCCACCTGACCAGTCTCCTGTCTCTCGTATACACCTGACCAGTCTCCTGTCTCTCGTATCCACCTGACCAGTCCCCCGTCTCTCGTATCCACCTGACCAGTCTCCCATCTCTCGTATCCACCTGACCAGTCCCCCGTCTCTCGTATCCACCTGACCAGTCTCCCATCTCTCGTATACACCTGACCAGTCTCCCGTCTCTCGTATCCACCTGACCAGTCTCCTGTCTCTCGTATCCACCTGACCAGTCTCCTGTCTCTCGTATCCACCTGACCAGTC
>CABFVX010002401.1:35670-56688 GCA_902151425.1 Timema shepardi | reverse complement strand
CACCTGACGAGTTTCCCGTCTCCCGTATCCACCTGACGAGTTTCCCGTCTCCCGTATCCACCAGACGAGTTTCCCGTCTCCCGTATCCACCAGACGAGTTTCCCATCAATCATATACACCTGACCAGTTTCCCGTCTCCCGTATCCACCAGACGAGTTTCCCATCAATCATATACACCTGACCAGTTTCCTGTCTCCCGTATCCACCTGACGAGTTTCCCATCAATCATATCCACCTGACCAGTCTCCCGTCTCTCGTATCCACCTGACCAGTCTCCCTTCTCTCGTATCCACCTGACCATGTTGCTCAGTCTCCTGGACACATCACTTGACGGTGAGTTCAGTATTGACTAGGAGATGCAAAGCGGAACCACTGAGTAATCTCCTCATATTTAGATCTACTGCCCCATTTGCACCCCAAGTCGCTGAATAACTACCGCGAAAATGGCAGATTTATTTTCCGATAAATATTTATTAAGGACCATTATATTTGTAAGTGAAATATTTCCTTTAGCCTGCTTCGCGTGATATATCCTGTTTTTTTTATGTTTATCATGTAGCATAGTGATGTTTTTAAAACACATTTTACTATATTCAAGCTTTCCATTTTGATTCATTTAATTTTTTTTAAATGTTTCCTAAGAGAAAAAATATATATTAGTTTTTAAGTAGGCCTACATAAACCCACATTGCTCTCAAATAAAATGTGACTAAAATACCCTAAAGTCAAAAGTATCAAACAACGAGAAATTAATATCTAGACTTTGAACAAATCAAACCGTTTTATTACCATTATTTATCATTTGAAATATCATCCTCGTAGTTAAATAAACATGTAAATGTACTACGATTTTAGATTTAGAAAATTAAAATAGTTTAGCTTGTACTGTACATGTCAAAATGTTGCCCAACTGTTAAAAAATTCACTCCCCCACTCCGTTCCTCCTCAAACCCTCCCGAACGTTGTCCTTCCAATACAAGATACATCCAGAAGCGCTGGTGCAGAAACCACGCTGAAAACTGATGACGCAGCATGAAACCAATCCTCCCCCTCACCCATCCCAGTACTCCTTCCCACCCTTCCTCGTTCCATAAACCTCCCACACCACAATCACAATCAACCTCCACTACACTCATACCTCCCTCCCACCCTTCTTCATCAATCTCCCTCTAAAACACCCCCTTTTAAAATATTCCGGGAATATATCTATCCCTTCCTCGCTGTCCACACTAGCTTTGCGAGCCATGGCTCTTAACAACTCCGTTAATGTAAGCTAGATGAGAAAAGGTATTGGGATTAGGATGTAACATATGTTTATTCTGTAACACGTAGGAAGCTATGCATACACATTTATTTAACAATAAATATAAATGCTGTAATTTATTTATATATATAATTATAGCAATGGGCACACGTTATATACATCATTAATATTAATACAGTTTATACATACATCTATTAATACATTTTATACATACATGTCCATAGATATAGATATATATGTATACATACATGTATGTTAATATAAGAATACATCCTATTTATTTAACTATATACACACAAACACACACTTTATATTATATCTATAATAATATGTTAGCGGTGAACAGGAGAGAAAAACAATGAAAAAATTAATCAAAAGAATGTGTCCAATTTGACCCCATGTCAGAGTTAAAAGTCATGATTTTACTCCAGTAATATGGAGCTGTTTTTATAAGAAGTGTTCAAAATGGCCAGCTTAGGCCTAAAATACCGGGTGTTTGGAATAACCAACATAGCATACCTAGCAACAGGTCGAGATATGTTGAGTATGGTATACAAGCAGTTTAGTTGAATTATTACCCACATTGTCTAACGCACCACTCTTCATGTTAGACTAGACTGCCGATGATTGGAAGATCAAAGATCGAATCTAGGTCAGATGTACTGAGGGTGATTTTTTACAAAATAATTTTCCACTCTCCCTATACGCAAATGGGGTTTTAATTCATATAAATATAACCTTTCTAGTCCCTTAAACTATTAAAATATACGCGTATAACCTAAATGGGTAGTAGTAATACGTGGTGCTAAAATAAAACTAGTTTAAAAAATAAAACAAATTTGTAGGTAAGTTTTATCATGGTAGACATATAATTTTACCTTAGAATAGGTTAGTGTAATTGAAAACCTGTCGTATTTATTAAAATTAACGTAGTTTAAATTTAGCATCATAAAGCCCTACCGAGTTGAAGGTTGCTGCGTCATTTGATAACACGCGATGTTAATTGATCAATCATAATTTATTGATGACTATTTCAACACATTCATCACAGGCTTTCTTAAGATATGAGTGAAGAATGCTCCTTGGCATGGGATGACTCATGAATAGCTCAGTGGTTATAATATTAGCGTACCAAGTTAAAATTATTATTATTATTATTATTAGCACCGCGTCTTACTACCCGTTCGGGTTATACGCACTTACGCTAATGTGCAATGGTAGGGTGAATGTGAGATGAAATGANATGGTAGGGTGATTGTGAGATGAAATGGAGGACCTACAGTTTAACGTGGAATCCGAACCACGGTGGAGGCCTGGCATTCCTCACATTCACAAGATGTCTTGTCAAAGGTGAAAGAAGGGTTTGGTAATCAGATAAATCTTTGCCGGGACCGAGGATTGAACCCCGGACGCCAGCCTAAAAGTCTGACACCTTACCCCTAGACCACCAGGTCACCACCAAGCTAAAAGTTCCGGGTTTTATCCCTGTGTTTAGGGGTCATTTTTAATATTAAATAATGTATATGTTAATATGCTATATCGTTAAGTATGATTAAGTGGATTTAAATTTGTTATTTTTCAATTGTGGACATGTGAACAAAGGTGTCGATCACGTCTAGTATGGTTTGTCCTTAACTGGAAGGGTAGGGTTTGTATCTTGGTTGTTTGGGAGTTTTACTAAATAATGGTTTACCACTCTCAAGTCACACTTATGCTGGTACACTTTCTCTTAATTCGATATTTTCTTATCCCTTCCTCCCTCGTAGAGTAAATATGAGTTGGAACATCAATATCAAAATATTGTTACTCACTTTTACTCTAAAAAAATGAAAGGAAACGTTAGTCAGCTTGGTATGAAACGAAGTAACGAAATAATTATTACCAAACAATATATTTTAACCTCGCTCTGGTGGTCGAATGGTCTTAGGTGTCACTCTCACAATTTACTATACTGCAGTTTACGGGGAGATCAAGGTTTATATCCCATTTGGGGGTACAAATGATTTTCCACTCTTCCTCTACTAAGATGCGGGTACACTTTCTTCTAAATTAAAACTTTCTTATCCTTAACAAATTGGAGTAATTAGTATATGCGTTCAGCCCAAATGGTTAGTAAGACGCTGTGTTAGAAAAATAAAATTCTTTGATGGAAGATGTTGGTCTAAGGGTAAGGTGTCTGACTTCTGTGCTGGGGGTCCACCGGTTCGGATCCCACGTTAAACTGTAGGTCCTCATATTTCATCTCACAATCACCCTACAATTACACATTAGCGTAAGTGCGTATAAACCGAACGGGTAGTAAGACGCGGTGCTAATAATAAGATAATAAGATGGAAGATTTTATGATGGTAAAAACTTATTATATTTTGCTGAGGTTATTTTTGCGCAAGATTTGGTCTGAAGTCTGATGCTGAGCTTAGAAAATATAGTTGTCTAAAAAAAAGTTGCTACATGGGTGTTTGCTTTCTATTTTTCAAGATATTAGAATAAAACATCGGACTCTTTAAGTTAAAACTGCTAAACAACCTACCATTAATTTTCTTTGATTGATTTTTTTTAACATAGTCTATTGTTAATCTTCCATTTAACCATCTTAGCCACCCCTCGAACAATCTCCTTTGCAACCCCTTGAGAACTTAATAAAATAGTGGAAGTTTATCACTCAATCGTCGTCCTTGGTGTTATCAGTCTGGCTGCAGCTCTGAAACCATACAAGGGGAGATCAGGATATAAACGTTTTAAAAGGGCGTTTACCGTGAAAACAGTTAAATGGGATGGGGTCATTTATAGAGGGGACTATTACAACTTGGATTCAAGATAGCATTGAGACCATTTTAGTAGATTGTTTAAGGGGCTCAGGCGTCACGTTAGTATATTAAAGGCTGTGTTTTAATTTAAGAAGTTTTATTTGAAATACCCGCCTCGGTGGCGTAGTTGGCCAACGCACTAGTCCTGTTGAGCTCGACTGCTGAGGACGGGGAGATCGAGGTTCGAATCTCGGTCGGGTGAACTTAAGGCAGTTTTTCCTAAATGGTTTTCCACTCTTCCCTCCACGCAAATGCGGGTTCACTTCCTCTAATTCAACCTTCCCAATTCCTAATCCATTAGCGTAATTAGTACTAAAAGCGTATAGCCCGAACGGGTAGTAAGACGTGGTGCTAATATTATATTATTTATTTGAAATCTTGCTAACCTAAGTTTGCCTTGTGGCTACTATATCATCTATTTCAGATAGACACCTCAGACGATTGTAAGATTCTTTTTAACTATTTGTATTATTATTAATAATAGCAGCGCGACTTACCACCCGTTCGGGCTATACGCACTTGCGCTAATGTGTAATGGTAGGGTGATTTTGAGATGAAATGGAGGACCTACAGTTTAACGTGGAATCCGAACCACGGTGGAGGCCTAGTATTCCCAACATTCACAAGTTGTGATTAGTTTGTATTATTACGAATAATATTTGAAAATGTTATTATACTTTTTAAATGTATTTATTCAATATGAATATAATAAGATCTAACACCTTGTCTTACACTTAACAAGGCTACAATATCATTAGTAATTACTCAATATGACCGGTTATGTAGCCGCGTGTTCTAACGCGCTACCGTCACAGTAGACTAAACTGCCGATGACGGGGAGATTGGGGCTATAATCTTTGTTGGGTGTACTTAGAGTTTTTACAAAATGGGTTTTCATTCTCCTTCCAAGCAAATATGGGTACACTTCCTGTAAATATAACCTCCTTAATGCTTAAAGCCGTTTGCGTAATTAGTACATAAGTGTATGTAACCAGAACGAATAGTAAGACGTGGTGCTAAAAATATCCATAGCTATTATACATTTTAAAGTAGGCTAACTTTATGAAGTAAAATAATAACAAAACAGATACTCAAAACTAAACAATTAGAAAAATCCAATTAAATAAACTAAACTCACAATCATTATATGTGCTGTTATCATTTTAAATATCAAACTTTTAACAAGGAAACTCTTGATTTTGAAGAAGTGAGGATCAAAACCAGAAAAATGTTGTCCCTTAAGATAGATTATTATATTGTTTTTTTCTAAGATGTAATTATTATTTGGACACAATCGAAGATGTAACTCTTAATATACACTGCAATTCTATAAAAAATATTTATAAGAAACACTTTCAAATAAATCATCTCTAGTAATTTAAAATATAAATTCCTTCTTGTAATTTAAATTTAAACATTTTTATTCAGTGTATTTTACCTCCACTGCCCAACTAGACGGTTAACACGTTATAAACTATTATACGGTTTGGGTTCGTGGGTTGTTGCCCAAGTTCTTGCTAGGAATGTACTAATAAAGGGTTTCATTTCCGATCATTATCCAACTTGCCTTTAAATACTCATAAACATAAAACAGCTCATTAAATTATCTTGTATAGGAGTTTATCAAATGGATAGTGAGAAGGATGTAACAGTTGTATATAGTACAGTTCTGACCAGTCTTACTTGAACTGTCAACCCACTAAATAACTCTTGCTTTTAGGCAAAACTGATCTGGGGAAGTTTGATAAATACATACCGTAAGAATGTTATAGGAAATACATTAAATGGAAAAACACAAACTTTTTTTTGCCATTAACACCAAAACATCTATATATATTTATTGATTAATTAAAATTGACAAAATACAGATCACATGACTCTCTGAGTGACGTAGAGTGTTGTCCGGGTAAGCAGATCTGGTTAAAACTGTACCCGTGATATGTTCTCAACCCCTTGGTCCCAATTTGACCAACTATACATAGACACTGCACTGCATACCTCTAATGGGGATGTATTTCCTTTGATACCTGCCCAATGAATGTTCTACTGAGTGTTGGTGACAATTTATGGGTACAGAGGAAATAGGGAGAAGGTCCATTTTTAACTCAAATTGATTTAGTTCTTCCATCTGTGAGACAATCATGATACCTTTCTAATTTACTTTTGATTATGTTAGTGCTTCCATCTGTGAGACAATCATGAGACCTTTCTATTGTACTTTTGATTATGTTAGTGCTTCCATCTGTGGGACAATAATGATAACTTTCTAAGTTACTTCATATTATGATTAGAAGAGGTCTCTGTCATTTAAATTTATTTAAAAAAATGTATGTGCTGTGGTCCTTATGTGGTTTGAGATATGAAAGTTTTTGTCCTGTGAAATGTGTATGATATGCCTTTACCCCATTTTTCTTTCTCTCTACACCTCGGAGAGAAATTATTGTGATCACAAAAAGAAATTTTAACTCGAGATTTTGATAAATATTGACGTTTCCCGACCCTCTAAACATAAAATGTGGTTTTCGTAATGACATCTGTATGTCTGTCTGTTTCTCGGGCTAGAGCCAAAACTATTTCACAGATTGGGGTAAAGTTGGTATCTGGGATGTTCATAAGGTCCCCCCCTCTTCCCCCAAGGAGATTTGGGAATTATATTTCTAGCCCTAAATTTAAGGGTAGTTTACTGAATTAAATTTTCCACTTTTAATTATTTAACCACGAATATTTTAGATACGAAATAACTTCTTGTAAATTTGTAGTACAGTGATGAAAAATATTTATTTGAAATATACTTTTATAATTCAATAGTTTCTTAGCTATAAGCAACCACACATAATTTTTAATTCAGGTATTTGAAAATGATTTTGATTCTTAGGTTATTTGGTGGACAAATAGTGTTTCTACAACTAAACCTTGATTATGGTTGAAAGAACACTAGATAAAATTCAAACATATTTGTTTGTGGCCAACATTGATAATATTTCACTTAATTATTTGTGTTATTTTATAGGTATTTATTATATATATCATAATTCACAGCTTCAGATAACATGACTTTATGTCTGAATATATTAAAATTGTTGTATTAACTAACTTTTACTGTTCTTCCTATAAAAAAAATCATGCTATAGGTATATACCTATTATTTAGTTTTACAAATATTAAGAATTTTTAGTAAATATCTATTTTAAGATAAAAGTGGGGTGAAAGTCTGTGCGATGCATTGTAGCACTAATTTTTCTGTGTACCCTTCATTTATGAGGTACGGTTTGAACCAAATTCTGCTTACACAATGTATTATAAAATAACTAACAATATTTTCATGTAAACATATGAACCAATAATAAAATAGAGGGTGGATCAGGGTCTGTTTCCAAAGATATCAAGAGTTGACAGGACTGTATTGGTAAACTGTCCCTCTTCCTCAATATATTTTACCGACCACGCACACACTGTTGTAATGAAATAATGTATGTTTGCTCACTTTTAAAGGTAAAGTTTAGTGCTGAATGGGAGGAAACAATTTATTAGTATAGTCACAACTTGTAAATGTGGGGAATGCCAGGCCTCAACCGTGGTTCGGATTCCACGTTAAATTGTAGGTCCTTCCATTTCATTTCACAATCACCCTACCATTACACATTAGCACAAGTGCGTAAAACCCGAACGGTTAGTAAGACGCGGTGCTAATAATAATAATAATATAGACCTGTTAGGCCTTCTTTGTCTCTACAACAGTCCACGAGTTGTTTATGTTTACTAAATTCGTCGCTTTTTTGTAATACTTCTAAGCACTAATCAATTTTTTAATAAAAATATATGAGTATCTCGAATGCTCTAGTAATATTAAGATTATTTTATAAAACAAAATAAGGTTTATAATCTAATGTATGATAAATTCATACTATAATATATATAGTCTATAATAAATCAGTATCATCTCAATAAAATATAAAATAAATAGATATAAGGAACTAAATTAATTATTAGAATTGTGTTAGTTGTAAGAATAGACTTAAAGGAATTGAATTTATTTATTATATATTTACACTATTACATTTATGATAAGCTGACAAACACATTGTGCTTAGCTGGACCATGTTTAATAATTAGAAATATTTACTCCTGATACAATATATATATATATACATACATACATACATACATATATACATATATATATATCTATATATCTATATCTATATATATATATATCTATATATATATATATATATATATATATATATATATATCTATATCTGTTATATCAAACTTCACCGGCTTAAACTTGATGATAGAAGCCAGATACATACTTTTATAACAATAAATAAAATATTGTTAACAGGATATCCTCAATACCTTGCCTCACGTCTAGTGCCTCTTCAAGCTTATCAAATCTCTGATACCCACTCTCATTACACCTACACCCTTTCTACCCCTCTTCACAAATCTAACTTCTATTTATTTAATTGATTGATTGCTGCTAGAGTTCGTTCCTGGAATGCTCTTGATAACAAATATTAAAGCTGTTCCCATTAATAAATCTTTTCAACATAAGCCCACTTAACTTCTGGATCAGTGCCTAGATTATCTCGTTCATGTGACTGGAAATGTAGAGATACAGTAAGAATGTGTATGTAAAATAAAATCATGATGATTATGTAAAAAATGTATTATATCTATAGAGTTTCTAAATAATAGTATCAACATTGTTTTATTTTAAAATTATTTGCTATCTTCATTATGATTAGATATACATGGATATTATTTATAAATGCATGATACACATGACATGCGAATGTGTGGTATGGTTATTTCCCCCTTCTCTCCATTATTCAGTTCTGCTTTCTCATTTACTCTGTTCTATTATGTCCATAAATGTACGGTTATGTGAAGAGCTATTTGTTCAATATTTTAGTATTATTATTATTATTATTATTACTAATTTGTATTTATAATATAAATTATTTATTAATTTCATACTAACAGGACGTAAGTGAGTATACAATGAACATGCTTTATTATCAAGCGGCTAAGTGTAAGAAAAGGAGCTTCCTTTAACCTCTTCTAAATAAAAATAATACTAATACTATTATATTTTATTTTATTTAAGTTTTTAGAAATCTTTGCTCAAACTAAAATAAAAAAAACTTCACGTAATACACATTTTTCAAGCATTTTCTCTTTGCTTTAGATTTGCTTCAATCTGTTAGTTACAAATATAAAAACTCATTGTCACAAAACTTGTATTGAGTTTCCGCGAAATTCGCCCCGCCTACATCAAGTTAAATCACAATTCCTCATTGGTTACGTTGTAGGTACATTAATCTTACACATTGAGCCAATCAGGGTGGGGACAAATCCCTGGAAAGCCAATGAGGGAGAGGGCGCTCGAAGCGCCGGCGCCTGGACGCGCCGTGCGTGGCGGGAAGGATACCGAGACAGTGAAAGAGGGAGGTAAAGGGGGGATATGAATTGAGAGGGGGGAGGGAAGACGCAGAGGATGCTGGGTAGCGTCGCTGGTCTCCGGCGACGACGTGTGTGAGCAAGTTTTGGGTCCCTTCGTCGTTTGGGCCCCTTAGGGAAAATAGCCGGAGAACTTTTTGTGGGGTGTCTCTCAGCAGATCGGCCGGGAATACTTCAAAAACTACTAGAGGTGAGTTAAGGTCCTTAAACAGATATATAGAGAAACATAGTTTTATTTCTTTATTTGTCAGTGTTTAGCTAGAGAGTTAGGTTTTTATAGAAGTTAACTCGTGTTAAGGTCCGAATTATTACAATTTATTTAAGAAAAAAGTTGTCCAAAATAAATGAAATATTGCTGCATAAAAAAAAGATCATATTAATTTTTTACTCATTGTGATATTAAAAATTCCTGAATATAATTATGTCATGGGCATAATAGAATTTGATAAAGATTTTAAATAATGAGAAAAATTTATTAAATTCTTGGATTACACGTGATAAAAGTTCAAATATAAAGATCACCGTAGAAAATTAAACTGAACAGATCGACTTGGTCAATATTATAGTTATTGTGTAACACAAAATTTGTAATATTAGCTTCATAAATACTTATCTTAATTCTTGTGCACTTATATCTCGCCATTAGTATGACGTGAATCGTCTATTAATTTTATAAAGATATATTTATTTTTGTTTATTGTTGACATTAATTGGAAAATTATTAGACTATAAAATTACTTATATTTGAACTAAATATACTCAGTATAAATATTCTCAGTCAAATAGTTTTTTTATAATAGTACATTACAGTTACTCTAAAATATCATGAAAATATCTCTATAAGCTAGTAGAAGTAAAAGTCCTAGTAAGAAAAATAAGTATAAAAGCTATTGAAAATCTTATATTTTATTTTTCTTAAGTTGTGTTTGGAGGCCCTATCTTAAAATTAATTTACTGTATTAAAATAGTGGTTGTATTTTATAAATCTAGTAGCTTAAGTTAATTTGTTTTTCCTTATTATTTTTCTATGTATAGAGTCTATTTCAATATCTTAATAAATGATCATAAGCGGGTCTTAGCAATAACATTAATAACAGATAAAATAATATCGATACTCTAAATTAAACTATTATATCAGCTAATTGAAGTATATTTAAAAATTCCTTTGAATTAAAAATCTCTTACTCAATTTCTTATAAAATTATTTTATTTTATGTTGCCCTTATTACTTAACGCGTCTTTAATTTTCCCTATACATAGCGACTTTATAGGAATATAATTATATAATCATAAAACAGGTCTGTTGTTTTTCTGTAGTCTCTAAATTTATTTTATTTTTCTCTTGAAAGCCACCTTTCTGTTTCCATCTGTACACTCTAACTCCACTCGTATTATTTAAAAGTATGTTGTTATATGTGGTTTTAATTTTTACGCATTTTTTGATCAATGTTTCTTAGCGCTATTGTAATAAATTTTGTTTATAGTTTGAGGTTTAAAAATGAATAAATTGTAGTAAAGAATATGAAAACAAGTGTGTTGCTACCCTGGTATCTACTATGAGCAAAACCATATGGGTTTTTTTAATATCTAATTTTAAAAAAAATCTATAAGCTACCCTTTATTTTAGCGCTAAGATCTAAACCATTATTTGGCCTTGAGGTATGGCCACATAAAATCTAATTATCATTTTTTAATGAAATCCATGAAACTGATTAGTCTTTAACCCCACAAACATAATTGTGAGACCCACATTATTTTTTTAAAAGTCTGGGGCTACATAAGATCCATCATCTCTTATTTTAAAATTACCAATATGAGGGAGTATAGTTTGAGGAATTTCTATAATTTATTCAGTTTTAGAAATATTCCACTCTCCAGGGTTGTTAAAATATTCATGGATACGTATATGAGGAATGTTGTGAGGACATGGTTGGTGTACAAATGGACAATGTGAATTTGAGAGAGCGTTTAGATGCAGATGATGCCATATTAAAGGCTGAGAATGAAAGTGACTTGCAGAAAAGATGGTATCTAATCGTTTGAATGTGACGACAGGCAGAATATACCTTTGTCTCCATTACAAAAGTGATAGTTTTTAATAAAAATGGATAAGGAAATGATTTTAAGCTTAGTATAATTGGAAAACTGATAAAACACGAGTGATTTTGTGTATCTGGGCAGAATGTTCAGTAAAAATGGAAGGATGGATGGTAAAATCAAGACAGGTGAATGCATCTCTGAGAGTAGTTGGATGTATGTAGACTTTTGCAAATAATGAAGTATCCAAAGAAGTGAAGTAATATCAAAAGAAGTAAAGATGATAATACATAAAATTGTGTTAGAGCCAACATTAGTTTATCTATGTGAAGCGTGGGTTTGTCAGGAGAAACACAAGAACAGGGTGAATGTGGTTGTAATAAGATATCTAATAATTGTATGTGGAGAAACTCGTATGAACAAAGTCAGTAATGAATGAGTGTTGAAGGAGTTCAGTCATTATGAAAGAAGCATGTTACCTTTCTTTGGTATGTTTAGAGGATGCGTGTGGCTCGAGTGACGAAACAAATATAGTAAGGTAAAGTGTCTGATCAAGAGGAAGGGGTACACCATGTAAGACGGGTCTAAATGTTGTAGATGAATGTGTGGAAAGAGACATTAAAGACTTTAAAGAATAAAAGAGCACTTTTGATTCAGTATATGAATATTGTTGAAGTGGAGGTAAATGCAAAGATAAGAATTGTGGAGAAAGCTGGTGAGGAGTGACCAAGTCCGGCGTTGTCAATTTTTGAGCTATAGACACAATTCCGTGCCTATCCCTTAAGAGAACGGTCTGATTAAGTAGAAATATTTCGAGATTCTAATTTAATTTACTCTAAACGAGTTGTATAAAAAAATTCTAGAAAAGAACGTTTGCTCTACAATATTTTATAATACTTTCTATCACTAAAATTATCAGGAGTTTCCCATATCTGCTTGAAGACTTTAACTAATCCTAGCTCTTAGAAAATATTTTAATTTTAATAATATTTACATTTCTCCATTTATTTGGGGTATTTAACCTGTACTTTCTGAACTGACTGAGTTTATCAGTACCTGACTAAATTAACGAAAATCTAAAACAGATAAAACATCCAGCTCCCCTGCCGTTAATTCGTCTCAAAGAAAGGTGAAACCCACATATCATCAATGATAATTTTTTTCAGCCAGGTCATGAATCGAACCCGTGACCCTTAGCTCAGCAGACTGATCTAAGGTAGAGAACAACGTAATCATAAATGTTTAGATACCGCTTTAAATGTAAAATTAAACTCGATATCCTTTCATTTTGGCCTAGAGTGAATAATAATAATATCAAACCACAAATTACTCTATTGAAACCCTCTTGGGGCCGACTAGTCTAAACCTCTAAGGCGTCACTCCTGAGGGGACTGGATGGCTGAGGAAGGAGAGATTGGTGTTCGAATCAATGTCGGGTATGATAAGGGTAGTCTTTCCTCAATAGTTTTTGACACTTTCTCTTCACATAAATGTGTGCACACTTTAAAAATTCAATCTTCTTTATCCGTAAAATATTAGTGTAATTAGTATACATGCATATAAACTGAAACTGTGGTGATAAGCGTTGCGTCATAATAACTTGGTGAGCTATACGCAAGCGTTATATTAAATTAGATAGTTAAGATTATGGAGACTATTACATTTACTGATGTTTATCAATAAATATATAGTCCAAGAAAATGTATATATTTATATAACCAAAATATTAACATTATTTTATACCTGACCTCAAAACTAGTATTTTCTCAATTATATGGCAATATAAATTACTAACAAAATAAAACTATGTGGCATTTTAAATCAATTTTAAAGTTAACTAATGCTATTAAAAATTTGATCTACTCCGTGGTCTAGTGGTCAGTGTTCATGGGTACAGATCTAGAGGTTCCGGCTTCGCAATCTATGGTGTTTAATAACATTTCTATGTGGCAGTGGGTCCGTAACGGGGCTTAACTCAACCTCGTGACGACAGATGAAGAGATACTTGGATGCAAACGTAAAGGCTCTGGTATAGAAAACTGAGACTAACGGGTGTAGGGTTCATTGTGCTGACAACATTACGCCCGATATCCGCAGAAGTTAGAACTATATTTGCTCGCTGATAGCTCGATTGTGGGCTGATGCCATGAAGTAATTGAAACACTACCCGCTTACTTAGTTCTAGAAATATAGGAGGGTTACAGGGATTTAAACCCTTTCCCGTCAAATTTAGGGCCTAGTTTTCCAGTTTATGAGCTAGCAACAGTATAGAATGTTAAGTTAATTTTTGTTTCCGACATTGTTTTTACTTTTTCTCTATCTTACAGGTAGAGAAATTATTGTGATCATCAAAAAAACTTAACTCAATATTTTGATGAATGTCAACGTTTCATGACCTCCCAAATCCAAAAAAGTTGTTTTGGAATTTCCGTCCGTCTGTCTGTCTGTACCTCCAACTAGAGCCTAAACTATTTTACCAATCAAGCTAAAACTTGGTATCTAGGGTTTTCATAGGGTTGTCCCAAGGAGTTTTTTGAATTGGGTGTCTAATCTTAAAATTAAGGATAGTTTACTGAAGGGAAAAAAGAGAAAAAGTCGATTTTCTCAAAATCGGCTCTAA
Source organism: Timema shepardi (assembly GCA_902151425.1). NCBI lineage: Eukaryota > Metazoa > Arthropoda > Insecta > Phasmatodea > Timematidae > Timema > Timema shepardi. The sequence goes on along the minus strand of CABFVX010002401.1, from coordinate 42,494 downwards.
CACTTTTGATTAAATTTCATTTCTAAATATTTCTAAATATTCCAAACAAAATAGCTACTCTGGATATTTCGGCAAAATGACTTTAAGGGCTCCGGTCTGAAGCGTAAATTATAATTTTTTTATCATATATTCTATATTATTTGAGATAAAAAAACTACTTATCAGTACAAATATGTAGGTCTCTTTATAATACAAATATTTTATAAGCAATTTTTTTTTATAAAACCAAAAACTTTTAAACTAAACGTAAAAATATATTAACTTTTCGAACACACAAGGTGAAGTAATGAGAGCGTAAAAAAAATCTAACCTGAAATGTTGATGGATGTCGACGTCTCATAACCTTCCGAACACTAAAAAGTGGTTCTTGCAATGCCGTTTGTCTGTGTGTCTGTTTAAACTAAAAATTAAGAGTAGTATAATAAAGGTCGAAAAGAGAAAAAAATAGATTTTCTCAAAATCGGCACTAACTGTTTTGATTAAAATTCGTATCTAGGCCTTGATTAATATTATAAATAAACTGGCTATTTTCATTTTTCCATGGAAATGACTTTTAGAAAACTTTAAAGAATCAGAATCTTTCGTATTTCCGAAACTATTTGAGATACTAAATAATTTTTCATTGAAAAACTGTGGTACTATTAAAATAAATAACTTTTATATGAAATATATTTTTTATAAAACATACAGTTTCTGAGATATTGACAACTATATTAATACAATTCTGTGAGATTTAGTAGTAAATTGATACTACTTAAATTTTAATGCAATCATTCTCCAATGCCTTCGAGTAGTTAAATATAAGTAATTCCCTTAAAATGTTTATTTTTCCTTAAGCCTTTTAGATCATTGTTGTATAAACATTTCTCCTAACTCAATTTTAGAATCAATAGTCAGTATTTATCTTTTTCATTAGTCAAAACTTATACATAAGGAATGTAATATTAATGCGATGGCATAAAGATTTGCAACACCTAATAAAATGTCGAGAATTTTAACTGGAGTTTGAAATTTTATTACGAAGTGTTGACCCTTGTGGACCCAATATTGATTTTTTTGTCGGTCCTAATATAAAATGAGTAAATTAATTATTTAAAAATAAAATTATTAAATTTAAAACAGGGTCTAAAATAAAGTTTTACTTAAGTATAGTACAATTTATGCTCGGGTTTGCTAGTGTATATTATTTAGTTTCACATTAATTACGAGTTTTGGGGTAAATATCTCGATTTTTAAACAATAGAGCGAGAAAGACCGTGAACAATTCCATACTATTTATTTAATATTTAGATCCCTAAAGTATTTATCAATAAAGTGTTTAACCATCTTGTATTAATATCTACTTAGAAAAATTAAAAATTCTCATGTATGACTCTACTGTTATTGAGAAAATGAAGCCTTAGTCTAAGTCCTTTTCATTCCCATATTGAATTTACTAGTAAAGGGTTTCGGTGTTTAATTTCATACCAGCGTAGACATGTTTAATCCTGACTACAAGTGATTAAAATTAAAATACGATCTTAAATGCTTCTATTAAAATCCCAGATGTATTAAATGCATGATTTTTGTACATGCTAGAAATTATTTTATATAAAACATACCCAAAATCATATGCAATACAATTTTAAAGTATTTTACTGCTTAATATTTTAGTTAAGCCTTCTAGTGATATATATATATATATATATATATAGTGATATATATATATATTGATATATATATAATTATTATTATAGGTTTTGCTGTGAGTTGGTTAACTATTATAGAAAAATAATAAATATACTTTTTAAAATGATAGGATGTGAAAATAAAAAAAATAATCAATTAAGTTTTTCCTAGGGAAATCATATTGATACTTTATTCCAAATATAACAATGTTTAATATTTTATTAAATAAATTCAGAACACGCCTTAACTTTAGAATGTATACCCAATATTTTCAATAAAATTAAATTTAAAGTAAAAATATTATATATTTTTAGTATAAAATTAGAATATTTTAACAGTCACAAATAAACACTGCCTAATAATATAAACTATTTATAGATTAATAGATAAGTATTTATTCAAACTAGAAATTCATCACACAAATGATCATCATATCCTACCAACGGTATTCACAATAGACGTTCAAACAGGTATTTTAACCGTGTTAATAGAATATTATAGGTCAAATATTTAATATAATAAATTATACTTGAAATTTACTATTGACAGGTTTGGCAACATAGTAATACTTATGTTCAACAAAACTCCTCATGATATTTTTTTTACAAGAGATTAAACCATAAAGCACTATCCTATGTAGTTAGCCATGAAATATTACCATTGTGATGATACAATTCCATTTTAGAGATAAAGTAAACATTTAAAATAAGCTTTCAAATAACATTGTGAAGGAGGAGTACGATTATAACTCATCAGTCACTAAATTATTTTATCTTGTGTCTATTTTAGATGATATTGCACGTTAAAAATAATGCATTAATGTATTATCAATGTTAATAATTTAATAAAGAATGAAATTGTTGTTTTAAATGTTAGAAACATTTAAATTCACAAATTATTAAATTGTATATTTCTGTGTCTCTGTACACAATCTACTCTCACCTATGTTATTAAAAATATTTTACTATATTTGGTATTTATACACGTTTAGAACAAAGTTTCTCAACTTGATTTTCGGAAGTTTAATTTACTCATTGGTATAAGGTTAAATATTGAAAACAATAAATATAATGTGGTGAATTCCACGCAAACAAACTTATTGATACTGATTTAATCCAATAAATGTATCTAAGTAAAGTCCTAACATTATTAATTATTATTATTATTATTATTACTAGCACCGCGTCTTACTACCCGTTCGCGTTATACGCACTTACGCTTATGTGTAATGGTAGGGGTGATTGTGAGATGAAATGGAGGACCTACAGTTTAACGTGGAATCCGAACCACGGTGGAGGCCTGACAACATTATTAATTGTTACAATGTAAAATTAAGAACTAAATTAGTCAATAAATTCAGCGATAAATTTGGTATAAGATGTTAAAAAAATATATATTAAACCTATCACACGGGAATTTTCAGTTGCTTGCGTAAGAAAGCTACCTCATAGTTAAACAGTGGATATTTGGGTCCTTTAAACTTGAAAATATAACCAATTGTTTTCTATAATTTTTGAGAGCAGCTAAAATAATCTTGATTGGTCATAATTGGTAGTGTTAGTTGTTTCCCGTCTTAATGGTGTTGTCTTTGGTAAAAAAACAAGAGTGAGAGGGATGCAAGACATATGCCAGTGCAGGTTTGGACTCATACATAAAGAGAAGATACAAACTGTTTTACAAAGATTAGCTCTATTAATGCAGTGAGTCTGATCCTTTTCATATGTAGTCTTTGGGTTTTATAGGGGTAGGTTTCAACTACTGTAACGTCGTTCAAAATATCTCATGTGATGGCGAAAAATAAAAATACCTTTCACCGATGTTGAGTTGGTTAAGAAAGCCTTTAATGAAGCTGACGTAGAACAATTTGCTAAGTTTAAAAAAATGAACTGCCAATAAGTATTCTGCTTAATTATCAGCATGCACTGTCACACGTTTATTTGAGCCACAAATATATACCTAATTAAACAACAACGNTATATATATATATATACCCGCCTCGGTGGCGTAGTTGGCTAACGCGTTTGTCGTGTTGAGCTCGACTGCTAAGGACGGGGAGATCGAGGTTCGAATCTCGGTCGGGTGAACTGGGGGGAAGGGGGTATCCTAAATGATTTTCCACTCTCCCTCCACGCAAATGCGGGCTCACTTCCTCTAATTCAACCTTTCCAATTCCTAATCCATCAGAATTATTAGTATTTAAAGCGTATAATCCGAACGGGTAGTAAGACGCGGTGCTAAAATAACGGCAGATATACAGGATGATCCAAAAGTATCACAGAAAAACATGAAAATTAACATGTGTATGTGTGGCAACACCGTAATGTTGATCGGGTGTTGTGTAGGCCGTGTGATCTTGAGACATACACTAGGTCTAGCCAGTTGAGTTACAGCCTTTGAAAGTGTAAGAAGAGTTTTTTACAAGCAGAGCGAGTGTGCATTTTGGAACATTATTTTATGGCCAACTTGTACATGGAATACCAGCAATCGTTTCTGCGTAGTTTTCCAGAATCACGCGTGCTGAATAAATCAACAATATACTGAATTTATGGCACAAAATATAAGTTTTTTCCATGGTTTGCTTGACTTGCATCTACTTCAAACCGATGTTTACAGAATAAATTAATAATAATAAAAATAATAAATCCTTCGGTGATTCCAAGAACTGCTTACTAAAAAAAAAATATTATTTATCTGCCATAAATAGAGGATCCTGAATCGATGATATATTTAGAATTCCTTCTTGGTACCACGGTTGAATGGAGTAAATTTGAACCTGTGAGATGAAGACAAAATAACCATAAAAAAGATTTCTGAGGTTTAACCGTTTAAAGGAAAACTGACATTTTGGATTTTGAGGAACCAATTTTCATATAGTAAATCTTAAACACCTAACACTTCCTAAAATCAATGATTTAGTTGCAAAAATTTGATCCATAAAAACAAAATTATTATTTTTTAAATGATTATAGATTGAAATCCTTATTAAATAAATACTCTATTAATTTTATACTTGGAGGAACCTATAAATACTTGATTTAAAAAAAAATATAGGACCCTTTCCTTTATATTATGTTCTTACAACAACTTCGTGAGGTCTGTCTGATGGTGCCATATTAAGGTATATTGGCCCCACTCCTTGAGCCCCACAAATTAATCAATAATTAAGAAATAATATATTTCAACGAATTAATATTGGGCGGCATTTTATTAAAGGTTCTACATATATAGCTTTACGAGTTTTTGGTTTAGTAGAAGGGTAGATATTAAGATGTTTTCAAATTTAGCCAAGAATAACATGTCTTATTATTGTTAAAATTGTTTATTTTTTTCCACTCTCCTTCCGCGAAAATGTAGGTTCTCTTAATCTGCATTCAACCTTACCAATTCCTAAGCCATTAGCGTAATTAGTACTAAAGCGTATAACCCAAACAGGTAGTAAGACGCGAAGCCGAATAAATAAATTTAAAAAATGTCCTTCCATTTTGTACAATACTTCACTTACAAGGCCAATACACACGCATTGAGGTGGAAACTAAACTTGTTTACTAATTCAGCTTGATCTGGATGCATCTTTTAATCAAAATAATTATAAATAAAAGATGCATGAGTTAATTACACTATTACTTTCTGATAAATTAAGGAATGTTATAGTGACCGTTTTCGATCTCGAGACTATAGCTAAACTTTTCGTTATATGTAACCCCAAACTAAAATTTAAATTGTATTTCAATTTTATTACTTTGTTTGTGTATCTCTTTGTGTCAGGAGCTACAAAATAATTTGTTAGATACATTAATTTTCTTTAAAGATTGATTTGAATTATATGTGACCTTACCTAAAGAATAGTTCATGATTTTAATTTTAGCTCTAAAAACAAGTTTGCTGATGATTAAGATAGACAAATTTCAAATTTTTAGAAAATAGCTATAATTTTGTTCAAAATGGATGCCTATAGATTTTTTTACACTATAAATATCACTACATACTTGTATTTTGGAGAAAAATCCATTTATATGTACAGGGTGGCCCACGGCAAGGTAGTTCGCCTCCTATATCCAGCAGGCGCCTCACTCTGAATTGGAGGAGGTCAATCCACTTCCACCCATATTGTGACATGACGAATGAGCAAGTGAACTGCTTGTCTAAAGCTTTATTGACTCATTCTTCATGTCACAATATGGTTGTAAGGGGATTGACCTCCTCTAAATCAGAGTGAGGTGCCTGCTGGATATAGGAGGCGAACTACTTTTCCATGGGCCACCCTGTAGTTTAAAAACGAATAATTAATTATTGAAAATTTAAAATGGTTAAATGTTTCTAACGATTCGGATGGAAAAATTTGGGTCAAATATTTACATGATAAATAATAATGTAATTATATTTGTTTAAAAGTAAATGTATTGACTTTTACTGAACAGATTTTGGAAAATATTTTAAAACTACAATATACTCTAAAAGGAATTATGTACAGATTGTGACGTAGTGTTTATTTTTGTGTCGTTGGTCATATGGCGAGGGAGGAAGAAGGAATAATCGATTATTACAGTCTATTCTCATTATAGTTTTTTTTCAATATACTCACCATTCGTTTAGTAAATGTAATTTTGTTGATGACGTTTCCTTACTGTGACGTAGCGTAAAATCAAAGCAGAATTTTGCACGTTAATGAATGTACGTTTTATTTGACGTGTTTTTTTAAAGCCATAGAATTAAAATAAAAACTATAGTTGGTAATTAAATTATTCCAAAAAGAAAGAAATATTAAAAAAAAATTCATTATCAATGATAACGTATTTTTCTTTAATCCTCAAAAGCTATTTTGTTTATTCACGAAAATTACCAATAGGAATTTTCTATCCAGGATGTAGATTAAAAAAGTGTATGTATATCTAGATTATTATTATTATTATTTAGCACCGTTTCTTACTACCTGTTCGGGCTATACGCTATATATATCTAGAGTAGTTTATATTAATAGTATAAATAGGAAATATTTGATTTTTTGTTTGTAATTGATAAACTAAAAAACTACTGGACCTATTTTAAAAATTCTTTCACCAATATAAAGCTACATTATCAGCGAGTAGCATAGGCTATATTTTATATTGAAAATTTAATTTATTCCTCATAAAAATGTTGATAGTCACTTATATTTT
>CABFVX010002401.1:18933-35633 GCA_902151425.1 Timema shepardi | reverse complement strand
GGGAGGGGGAAGGGTCTAGTAAACAATAAAAATGTCATTTTTAAATGCAAGTCAATGCTGAATCGGCGCAAATAATAGAGTGGTTGTGTATACTCGTGAGAGGAATAAGTGAAGTACTATCCTCACATAAACAAGAAAGGCTCCCACGGTGAACTACAGATATTCCTCCCTCTATTTCCATTGTGTATATTCATGTCTAAGCTTGGCAGTGCTTAGTGTTCTTAGAGTGTTATGAGTGAGTGTCAAGCTAAGATGCGAAAGTCTTTGCATTTTCTTCGGAATCACCAAGTATGCCACGTAGTTAAGAAATATAAAGATTGGAAACTGAGGAATAAACTGATGAAATGCTACATTTGGAATATCGCGCTGTATATAATATAAACTTGGACTCTCAGGAAGATGGAAAAATAAACACTTTGAGAGGTTTGACATATGATGCTGAAGAATATTTTAGAAGATAAGATGGACATACAGGGGCACAAATGATGAGGTCCTAAGTAGAGTGGGCGAGAAGAGAGCAGTTTTGAATGTTATTCTTTGTGACAAATCAAACTAGATCGGACACATCCTTAGGAGGAACTTTCTTCTCCACGACGTCATAGAAGGAAAGGTTGAGGTAGATAGGAGCATAGGAGGGAGGAGGATTAATTTATTATATGACTTAGAGGAAAGAAGAACATTCTGGAAGATGAAGAAGGTAGCAGAGGACAGGGCATTGGAGGTCTAAGTTCACTGACAGAAGGAATGGACGCGTCGTAAGACAGAACACATAATAATAACACTTAAATATATACACATCTTTTCATTTCTTTATTATACGTGCTTTGGTTGAGTGATATCAAGTATTTATTTCTCTATAGTTTCCTTAAATCTACTCACTTTGAAATGTATGTGACAACTCTTAGATCTGTGTAATAGTTTTTTGTTTTTTTCAGACAATGAAGCCCTCCGACGTTTCCCTGACGGTGTAAATAGTAGAAGTGGTGGCCGTCCACCATGTTATCAAGCTTGACACACTCTCCCAACTGTTAAGAGGCCGTCACAACGCCGATCTAGTTGTAACAACCACCGCAGCTTCGCGTCCGTGTCGCTCGGGCCCCAAGGTCACTCGCTCCTTGAGGAACATCGCCGCTAGGTGTTGACGTCATCATGCCAGGGTTCGGGGGCCTCAGCGCCATCAAGTCAAAGGCATTCGGCGTCTTCTCGGGGTAAGTCAAATTAATGATTTAAATAGGAACACTTAATTTGTGTGTTAGATTTTGAGGTTTATTTCAAATATGTGTTTTTAGTAATATTCATTATAGGTGTAGTAAGAAGAAATATGAAATTATAATATTTAGATGTTACATTTAATTTAATTGATTTCTGTAACTTCTTTTGGTATATTAAACCGGGACAAAAATAAGAGAAATCACCTGCAAGATGATTTTTTCTTTATTTTCAAACTAGCAGCCCATCCCGGCTTCGCACGGGCATAATTATATAATAAAAGAAAATACACAATGTTTTACAGTGAGTTTCTAAAAAATAACATTCATTGAAAACAAAAAACTAAGATTAATTTTTTTTGTGAATATATTTTCTTAAACTTTTTTTTGTATTTACATTGTTTTTTATATTTTATTTGTTTTTTTAATTTTTTTATATATTATTTTTCACTTTTATTTTTTTTGTCATTTTTCAATATTTTTTTTATTTATACTTATACTAATTGTTAAAAGGTCATAACCGCAAAACAAAATCCATTTAATTTATTGAGTAAGAGCCTCCCCGTAAACAATATTTTATGTGGTTTTATTTTGTGGCAGCAAAATAAATTGATTTTCAGGGGCTCCAACCCGCGATAGGCCAACGTATAATTGACCATGAGTAAAACATTTCTTTCGCAGATCGATCCCAACTAATTCGAAGGTTTGACCTTGGGACTTGTTAATTGTTAATGCGAAAGATGTTTTTACCGGAAATTGAAGCCGTTTAAATGGGATTGGCAAATCACTTGGGATCATCGGTATCCTCGGTATATGAGCTAGTTGACCAGCTGCTGGACCGGTCATAATAGTCGCTACAATTAAATTTTCCTTTAACTCCTTAATAAGCAACCTCGTCCCATTGCACATGCTTGGAGGGCTTAAATTTCTCAAAAGCATGATTGGAATTCCAATTTTTAACGTCAGTTCGTGTGGTGGTAATCCAGAAGGGTTCAAGGAATTCAAAAATTCCTGTGGATAATGAACTGTATCTTCAATATTAGTTACAGTGTCTATCGACTTGTATTTTTTTATCTGACCGCTGACTTTTTGAACGATAAGATTGTTTATTTCGTTGACAGTATCATTCTTTACTGATACTATTGCCCTAGAGCACAACCAATGAAAGTCCTTTTCGTGCAAATTCTCGATATCAGGGTATACTGCATCTATTAAATTTTCCAAATCATGGAGTATTTGGCCTAGATACTCATCCAGAATAATGTCACTATATCCGCTTAAATTTGGAGCAGGGAAAATTCCTTCCCCAAGTTTTAGCAGTTGTTGTGGGAAATCACTGTCACTTCCATGAAGATGAGCTCTCATATTCGTCCTTAATTTTAATGTTTCAATCGAAGTCCATAAGGGAGACGATTTCAAGCATGCTTTGATGATATCTGCTCGCGTACCTCTGTTAATAACGGGGAGAGTCTGTCGGAAATCTCCAGCAAATACAAAAGTAATCCCGCCCATGACTGCAGAGGAGTTCCTGAGGTCTTTTAAGGTTCTGTTCACGGCCTCTATATGTGCTCTATGGCTCATCGTGCATTCGTCCCACATAACTAATGAGGTGTCTTGTAGTAGTTTACCTAGAGGCCCGTTTTTGCGGATAGAACATGTAGATTGTTGCTCAAGATTTACAGATAGCGGAAGTTTAAAAGTAGAATGAGCAGTTTTGCCACCTCTCAAGAGAGTTGCAGCAATTCCGGAGGAAGCAACTGCTATTGCTATCTTCCCTGATTCTCTGACCTTAGCAAGTATCAAATTAGCAAGAAACGTCTTTCCTGTTCCCCCTGGCGCATCCAAGAAAAATATTTTTCGTTTGTCATTATTCACGCTGTCGACTATAGTCTCAAAAGCATGTTTTTGATCTGGGACTAATTTTGGTAGGTTTTCATTGACGAAAGCGGTCAAATCATTTGTATCGTAGTGATGTGCCATTGTATCTGCAACATTGTTTTCTGTACGAACTGAAGAAGGTAATCCAAAATCACTTAGACTTTTGTCATTTAATTGCAACAATCTATTTTCTATTTGTATCAAACCTTCGTTATAAATATTCTCATTGTATGGTAACGCGAAGTCTTGATTTTCCTGTCTGATTCTGTGTCTAACATCTTCACACAAATCATCTTTGAAACTGTCCCACAATTTGAATGGCTCCGATGGCTGACAAAATAAAAGTATGACCACAAACAACTCTCTTAGTTGTATTGGACATTGCAAAAGCGATGCTTCTCTTAGAGTATTTTCCCAATGGTCATCGTTTTCTAGCAAACCTCTAGCACGGCAAGCAGCTTGATAGGTCTCTTTGAGAACTCCGTCCACAGTTTTCAAGTGCTGGAATGAAGTTGGACCGCGTACGTGATGCAGCAACATCCTAAGATAAAAACACTCAGATTGAGAAGGATGAACACCATAGACTCTTCCTAAAGCAGCATCTTTTTTTATTCCTGGATGGCCAACTACGTTCTCACCACGCTTCCTTCTTGTAAACTTATTATTGGCCCATGTGAAATATTGCGGGACTTCGTGGTATAGCAGTGTCTTTGCGAATTCATCTTCATTACAGAGCTCAAAGAAAGCAAGCAAAGTTGTTTTGCGTGGATTTCGGGCCACTTGTTCAGCCGTTTCTGCGGTGAAATACACCCTTTGCCCATTTTCTAAGTGGACAGCTAACTGTAAGACTGTAGGATGGCGCTCGTGGATCGGGAATTCGAATATTCGCCAAGCAGCTTCAGATGTACTGATGTAACGGCCAATCACGTAGTTTTCCACTTCATCATTTGGGTTTCTGACGCCAAATGTAGCTTGGTCCGATCCTTTATTTATGTATTTACAAATGTATTTGATGGCTTGAACTGAGTGGCAGTACTCTACATTTATGTGAGCGTTAAACGTCCTGCACAAAAGTGGAGAATAAGGGACAATCCAGCTATTATCTATAGTAAAATTACTGCCTCTGATATTTAGCGAAGCGCTCTGTCCTCCATTTGCGGTGTCACGACGACGATAAACTGGATATCCATCCTCTCCGGTCTGAGTTTCGTTGACCAAGCGTCGTGGGTATTTTTTTGTGCAAATTCCGTTTTTCATACATGGTGCTGTTAAGTTATGCTCTCCACATGGTCCGTGCACCATATTTTTAGTTACGATATCGAACAGTATCGGATCGTTTTGTTGGTTGGGCAGTTCCGCAACTATCAGACTATCAATTTCGTCTGGTTGAATTTTTGTTTCTAGCCAAAACAGCATATGACAGTGTGGTAAACCTCGCTTCTGCCACTCCACACTTGCCATGAAACATTTCACTTTGCCGAATATTTAATCTTTATTGAATAATTTTATTAATTTCTTCATCTTTAAATGAAATACCCTTGAAATTATGTCATGACGATCGAAAGAACGCTGACCAGGTAGTAGTTCCGCTTTAATTTCAGGCCATTCGGGGTTGCACGTAAAAGTGACAAACAGATCTGGTCTCCCATAGTTTCGGACATAAGTCATCGCGTCTTGGGTTTTTTCATGCAGATAACGTGGAGAACCTGTGAATGAAGATGGCAAGATTACGCGTTGACCGATATTTGATGGGTCAAAATTTCCGTCTTGATTTAAAGCGTCTCTGAGATGAATGTATTCTTCAGCCCTTAATCTCTGTTGATTACGACATATGTAATTCAATCTTTCCGATATCATTTTTGCCATCATATCTACAATAAATTGACTAAATAGGTCCCTGTAATAATGTAATGGATTAAAACAGTCAGCTCTAAACATCAACCTAAATGCATAAAATTGCATGCACGTCACAGTTTTGTTTGTCGCTGTATCTTGCTGTGGAATAGTTAAATAATAACCGTCTTCTCCTTTAACGAACATTAAGGGATACTGTAGTGGATCATACGATCGGTGTAACTCAGAGACCCTTTTCAATTGGCCGTCTCTTCCGTGCAGCACTATATCTCTGGGGCCTTTTTCTTCGTCAACCAAGAGAACGGCTACCTCGTTTACAGCTGGAGCATTGTATCTACCCGGGTGTGCTGTCTGCGGCGGGCGGTCAGAATGGATTATTAACTTTAAATTATCCGAAGAGGTACGTTCTAAGTTTTGTTTAAAACTTTGTATATATACATTGTGGCTATTCAGTGTGGTCTGTAGTTCGTTAATTAAATCGATTTTTAGCGTTGGAGCTATGTTTGACCTCAACGATAGCTGATCTGCGTCTGAAATGAAATATATCTGCAAGTATTGTGGATTTTGGCCTTGTGGTGGTAAAAGGCTACCAATAAGATGATAAATCTGTCCCTCTACTTTAAAAGTTGGCATAAAATTTCCTTCTCTTATTTCTTTGGCACCAAACGAAGTCATTTGAAAAAGGCTATTGTACTTACGGATGTTGGTTAAAAAATGTCTAGATAGCGAATGATTATTTGTCAAAAGATTTTTCATTGGCTGTGGCGGTTCTTTAATATTGGGGAGACTAACTTTTCCAGAAGCACAGCACATGCCATTAGCTTCATCGGCCCATTTTTTGGCAGAACACTTAGGGCAGATCTTTGTCATGTCGCCGATTTGGACGGAAGACTGTTGAGCATAATCAATCTGTGGATCGTATCTAAAAGCCGATCTATTACTATGAGCTAAAACTTGATTGCGAGCTCTAGCTCTGGACGTCTGTTGTCGCTCTCTCTGATCTTGAAGGCGTTGGGAACGCTCAGAGCTTGATTCCCTATGGCGAGCTTGTATATTTCTTGCATTTTGCTCTTCAAGCCGCTGAAAACGCTCAGTACTCGACTCTCGCGCGTGCACTTGAGAGGTTCTTAAATTTTGTTCAGTAAGCCGCTGCGAACGCTCAAGACTGGACTCTCGCGCGCGTATTTGAGTGGTTCTCATATTTTGTTCAGCGAGACGTTGTGAACGCTCGATACTCGACTCACTGGCACGCGATTGCGACGCATATTCTCTCTGACTTGATAGACGATTTTTAGTTTCTGACGAAGATTCTCCATTTCGACGTATTTTTGATGCCCTAACCTGGGAACTATTTCTAGAAAGTTGAGATCTTGATCTTTTGGGCATTTTAAAATGACCAAATAATGCCTTTACACTAAATCATTAGCTTAACGTTTGTTAGCTACCTACAAATACAACCTACAACTATAACCTATTTAAAAAAAAATTGAAAATTAAAAACAAAACTATTTAAATCACTTATTTACTTATTAACTAAATGTACAACATAAACAAATGAGTCTAGTCTGAAAATAACTTTTTGTATGGGTTTAGTAATTTAAAAAATTTATTTACTTATTATTTAAATCACTTATTTACTTATTAACTAAATGTACAACATAAACAAATGAGTCTAGTCTGAAAATAACTTTTTGTATGGGTTTAGTAATTTAAAAAACAAATTATTATCAATCGACAAAACATTATCAACATTATAATTCCGAGCACGACCGCTAGCTAGCCGAGCGGAGTTTTTTCTATTATTTAAACTCGTGATATCTTTTGAATGGAATATCCAAATCGAATCATTTAAAAGGTGATATGAAGGTATTGAAGTAGTCTTAAATAATGTTCTATTTATTTTGATAACGATCAATACCTAGGTACGAATAAAGAGCCTTTTCTAGCGGTGGTATTTTAATAATTTTTTTTAAATAAAAGGACGCTTATTGTGACGTAACTATAAAAGATAGAGACATGCTGTCGCGACATTTTTTATAGATAGTGATGTGTCCTGAAAAATTGTAATACATCATTTTGTTCTATCATTAATAGTTTTCGCAGCGCACGCGATTGAAGGAAGTTTTTTGTTTATTTTTTTACACCTTGGGTTAGATTATTCAAGTTTTAGTAAGCATCCCTAATTTTATTGAAAATGAAACATAGCCTATGTCACTCGGGAATAGTGTAGCTTGCCAACGGTGAAAGAATTTTTTAAATCGGTCCAGTAGTTTCGGAGCCTATTCATTTCAAACAAACAAACAAACAAACAAATCTTTCCTCTTTATAATATTATTATTATATTATTATTATTATAGTATGATGATGTAATTGTCAGTTTTTCATTCTTTGTTTAGTCATCATGGATGGCTGCAAATCTCTAAATAAAATATATATCTTTGGTTAAAAAATAATAACTCAAACTTTATTTGCTGGCCCGAACCAATCACAATTTTCTCTTTGGATTAATATTTCTCTTTGGATACTTGTCATAACACATCTAAATTGAAATGCCTAAATTGGTGAACATTTATTTTTTATTGTAATGTTGTTGTTATAAATCCACATTTAAATCAATGATATTGAGAATAATTCGAAATGTAAAAAGTAAAGTTGTTAAGTTCGGGAAAATATTTCTTACGTTATGTTTCGCGCATACGCTAGCTAGCCGAGCGGATTAATAGTTTTCGCATCGCACGCGATTGAAGGAATTTTTTTGTTTATTTTTTACACCTTGGGTTAGATTATTCAAGTTTTAGTAAGCATCCATAATTTTATTGAAAATGAAACATAGCCTATGTCACTCGGGAATAGTGTAGCTTGCCAACGGTGAAAGAATTTTTTAAATCGGTCCAGTAGTTTCGGAGCCTATTCATTTCAAACAAACAAACAAACAAACAAACAAAAAATCAAATCTTTCCTCTTTATAATATTAGTATGATAAATAATCTTGCACGTTATTTTTCTTATTTTTATCTTGTTTTAGTTGACCAAAATAAGTTGTACCAATCAATTTAAGTGAATGTAACGTCTAATTACGTTCCTTATATTATAATTTCAAATATGTGTGTTTTAAATTTATTTATTTATTTTAAGAATAATAGAAAATTTGAATCATGCGTCTACCTGTACGGTTTATCTGCTCAACCTGATGGGTTTCCACCGTTATATTATGTGCTTTTATCCTTTTTTTAAAGTACTAGTTAGGCGAATAGTATACTTCTCTCCCTCGATGTTTTAAGAAGGAATTATATCAGATTCTTATCACTACTACAGGTTTTAGCTTAATATTTGGAAGAATTAATCTTTCTATTTCAAGTTGAAATATATCCTTTAATTTATCCTTGTATTTGAAGTTGGCATTTTTCCTTGGTGATCAAGGTAGACAGAAAAATAATTGATACTATATTCAGTAAAACATTATATTATTAGAGAATAAACGTGGTTTTATACGTCAGACTCTCAATAGGTCAATATCTATTTCGTAAAATGATTAATTATAATCACGTGGGGTGGGCTATTAAACATTAAACAAAGTACCTTTTGAGTGGTCGTCATCTTGTAATGAATAACCATATAGCAAAACCACATACAAATAAATATATATGTATATATACATCGTTCGGCCTAAGTTCAAAGAATGTTCCTGCCAAATGTTGCTAAATTTGATTTAGCATGTGGCAGCAATCACGGGTAAACAGACAGATAAAATGTCAACTGGACGAGTTAAATATAACTATTCTCAGCTGTCACTTATCAAGTCACAATATTTCGAAATAATCCTTGTGATATTTGTGTCATTGTGTTATCTTTATCCTCTATTTTAAGCTAAGTTAAAAGAATGAATCAAATAGCCGAAGCTATCATTTATGCATTTTAGTGAGGATAACACCATTTATATATCATGTTCTGAAAATTGAAAAATGACACCTGGACACGGGAATCGAACCCAGGACCTTCGGCTTAGTACGCCAATGCTCTTACTGCTGGATAGCTCAGTGGTAAGAGCATTGGCGTACTAAGCTGAAGGTCCCGGGTTCGATTCCTGTATCCAGGTGTCATTTTTCAATTTTCAGAACATGATAAGTTAAAAGAGGATTAAGTAATTTTAATCTAGATTTTAGATAATAGGAAGTTATGTTAAGCCAGACTATTTTAGTACAGGGTGGCCCACGGAAAAGTAGTCCACCTCCTTTATCCAGCATGTGCCTCACTCTGAATTGTAGGAGGTCAATCCCCTTACACCCGTATTGTGTAATAAAGAATGAGCAAGTGAACTGCTTATCTAAGGCTTTATTGACTCATTCTTCATGTCACAATATGGGTGGAAGGAGATTGACCTCCTCCAATTCAGAGTGAGGTGCCTGCTGGATATAAGAGGCGGGATACTTTTTCGTGGGCCACCCTGTAGAATAGATGGACATTATTACTAGTAATGTGATATACAATACCCTGAAATTGTATGTCGTAACTTATTTTTAAATTAGATATTTAATTTAATTGGTGATTTGAATTACGATAAATATATTAAACTAATTTATATAGAAACAATAAATAGATTTAATGTAAGCTCTAGAATAATTTAGATTGATTAATTTAGGATGACCTTCCTTAGTAGCCGTAAGTCTAAGGACACTTTTTAAAGTCTAAGGCCACACTCTTAATAGACCCTACTTTCGATGACAGGGAGATCGGGGTTCAAACCTCTTACGGGTGTACTGAGGGTGGTTTTTTCCAAAATGTTTTTTCTCACACCCGCCACGCAAATGTGGGTATACTTCCTCTTAAGTATAACATTCCTAATACCTAAAATCCCTTGCGTAACTACTACATAAGCGCTTAACCTGAATGGGTTGCAATACGCAGTGCTAAAAAAAACTACTGGCATATATACACGCATGGTCTTCTTATAAATAAGTTTTGACTATTTAAAGACTCTAAATTTGGGACATACTCGGGAAACTAAATGGCAGACTATTTTCATATTAATAAATTCAGGTCAATTTCTTTTTTGCGAACATACTAACGTTTTAATTCCTACAGAATAGCAATTTGAAAGCTGTATGATTAAATTAATAATTCAATATAACAAAAAAAAAATGTGTAGAGCTTCATTGCAAGCTTTAAAATGACTACAAAAAAAAAACAAGATCAAAGATTCAGTGCCATCAACCTGACAAAGATTAACTACCCTGTTGGTACAAAATGAACTTGGCTGGTGGATATAGTGGGTGGTTGTTATGGTCAGGGGAACGAAAGACATAATCCGGAACGTTACGTCCGAACAAGAACATAAATCTAAACCTCCAGAACTTGGTCATAAGGATCTTTCTTCTAATGTTCTTTCACGCACGACTGGTCTCAGCAGATAACACTACGGAAAAATAATCCCTACTTCAATATAGAGAAAGAATTACGGAGGGAAAATAAAAATTCGATTTTACCTCTTATTTTACTCTCCTTCTCTTTTCATATTATTTTTTATATTCTCCTCTCATATTTCTTACTTCCTGAAATGGAATAAAACTTTTTTCTACATTGGAGGGTTCAAATATTAATGGGAACTCTTGCCTTCTCTCTAAAATATGAAATGAGCTTTCAGCGCAAATTTGTGCAATCGTTAGCAAAAATGTTCCATACCCTCCTCTTTTGAACATACTTTATTTTTATGTTGTCAGGTTCTAAGAATTTTTTATATTCTATTTACGAATGAAAAAAACTACGGTTCTTAGCAACGCAAAGAGGTAGAATTATTTTTGAAAAATAAGCCGTTTAAACTAGTGTCAAATTTATAATATCACAAATGAATTTATTTAAGGTAGGAGTGTAGAAAATGCGAGAAAAGATTGGTGTTTTTCAGTTTTTGTATAAACATTTTTTTTTGTTAAAGCAAATCAAATAATTTTAAAGTATAAATATATAATTTTATTTTCTTCCCATGGAGACCTCATCAGTTCTAGAATATCTGTTGAAGGTGTCCAGGAATTTAATAAACAAATTTTTCTATTCATTTACAATTTTTCTCACCTAATGCCACTATACTTGTGCCAGATATTGAACAGTTGATATCACCATGTGAAGAAAATTTAAGCTCCTCTTATACTGGATAAATATTTTAATTGCTTAGGCCAAAACAGTTTTTCTGTAAAAACTGCGAAAACGCCAGTCTTTAATAGTGTTCTTTACACTCCCAACTTGATGGGTAAGGCTGAGTAATGTAGTTTCTATTAATGGTTCTTGACATAATATAAAGAGAAATGGAAATACATCCGTATTTAACTCAAGCCAAAGGTTCAAACCCCGACCTTACCGTTAACAGAAACAGTCTTTTGCAAGCGTAGCGTCTCAGAACGTGTGTTCACCAGTTTTTTACCAACTAAGATAGAAAACATCACCGAGAAAAGTAGACGAATTCTTTACAGCCCTCTGTGTGGGTTTTTCCCTCTTTCGTCTAACTATTTTTCTCTTTCCAAATCATGGGTTTTCACCATTTTTCTTACTCGTCAAGTATCATCCTAATGTGTTTGTTTTATCTCTGTCTCTCTTATTCTCTGTTACTCGCACAGTCTGCTTCTTGATTTAATTCCACCAAGGACGCAAACCCCTATGGAGCAATTTCGGGTTAGGGGGAGGGGCGAAGGGGTAAAGAAGGGGGAGAGACCGTTTCTCTAATACTCAAGTGAAATATAGAGCCGTTTCCCTCCTTGAAAACAAGTCACTCTCGGAGTGCTGGGGACCACGTGGTTAGGGATTCAATCTCATACCAGGATATACATGATTTGTTTTATCTACTGATGATGTGAGCTGGCAAATAGTCTGATTTTTACATGAAATTTATACACAATTATACATATACAAAACATTTATTTTTATCACATCTTTTCACCACCTGTTCAGACTATACACAATATTATAACTACTCTAATGTGGTAGGCATGAGAAAGGAAACATTTTAGAGATAATCTACCCGCATTTGCATGGAAGGAGAGTGGGAAACCATTTTAGGGAAAACCACCCTCATTAGACCCGACCGGGATTTGAGCTTCTATCTCTCTATCATTAGCAGGCCAGTCCAAGATAAGAGTGAATTTATACTTGCAATTAAAATAAAATGTAAACAAAATATTACAAATTCTAAGGTTTACACTGTCATTTATTTTATTGTTTGATCTTTAACTCCAGAAACCTGTTCAAGTGAGCTACATTAAACCCTTTGCAGCCCGGTGTAGACATATGGCTACGGTTTCTTAGTATTTAATTTTTTACATTATTTTTTATCTCTAATAAAGACAAATGTCCGATCTAGCCAAATGGTTACACATTAAAAATATATTTCAAATTATATTAATTCCATTTTTTTGTAAGGTAGAAATAGATTTTAAAATAAGTTCCTAAAAATATTTCTTAGAATATACCTTAGTTAATTTGGGATACAAAGGCATTAAAAGCGATTCTATATCTCCTATCAAGCTCACCTATAGATGACAGCGCTTAGTGGTTGAAAGCAAAAGTGTCACTAACATCTAAGTGCCCCGGTATGATTTATTCCAGTTTTGTAAATAATTAAATATTATAATCAAAGCCTTTACGAATACATTCCATTCCTCAATAATTATTATTATTACCGCATCTTTCTACCCGTTCGGGTTATACGCACTTACGCTAATGTGTAATGGTAGGGTGATAGTGAGATGAAATGAAGGACCTACAGTTTAACGTGGGATCCGAACCACGGTGGAGGCCTGGCATTCCTCACATTCACAAGATGTCTTGTCAGAGGTGAAGAAAGGGTTTGGTAATCAGATAGATCTGTGCCGGGACCAAGGATTGAACCCCGGCCGCCAGCACAGAAGTCTGACACCTTAAACCTAGGCCACCAGGCCACCTCTATAATTAATTAACTTTTAATTTTACATGAAAATATTTGCCAGAAAAGTTTAGGATCTAATTTGATTTATTCATGTTTTCGGATGCTGTTATAACCCGTAATGTTAGATTAGTAATTTTTGTATGCTAATATTAGTGATGTGATTTAAATTACTTTAACTCTTTATCTGGTGCACAGATCTTCTTGATTCAAGTATATTCTCTGGCACATTGTGAATTAGTCCATTGACTTTCCCAGTTTTCTTCTACCTTCTTCATTGATTATCATACGCCAAGCTATTATTAGCATTATTATACTACTGATATCTTTATTTGGTTAATTAAATAAGTTAAGTTGCTGCGTGATATAATGCTCAACTCTCACAGTAGACAAGACTGCCGATAACGAGACCAAGGTTCGAATCTCATTTGGGTGTAGGGTGAAGGTGTTTCTTTACAAACTGGTTTCACACACTACCTCCACGCGAATGCTGATGCATTTCCTATAAATTTAACTTACATCAACCTTAAAACCATTAGCATAATTACTATATAAGTTAGGTGACCTGTCAGCCTAAGGGTAAGGTGTCGGACATCTGTGCTGGGGTCCGGTGTTCAATCCTCGGCCCCGGCACAGATTTATCTTAATACCAAACCCTTCCTTCACCTCTGACAAGGCATCTTGTGAATGTGGGGAATGCCAGTCCTCCACCGTGGTTCGGATTCCACGTTAAACTGTATGTCCTCCATTTCATCTCACTATCACCCTACCATTACACATTAGCGTAAGTGCGTATAGCCCGAACAGGTAGTAAGACGCGGTGCTAATAACAATAATAGTATATAATTTATAACCCGAATGGGTAGTAAGACGCGGTTTACATTTGAATGTTAGGCCGCAAGACTAGTGCAGTTAAGGTGGGATGGGAACAAACGCGAGTTAAAATAAATAATTATAATTTTTTTAGTGACAATTAACTTTTGTGACTCCAGTAGAAGAGCTTTCAATTTGATTTTCCACTCTCAACAGTTTTTGAACATTACCCGTGATTCTATTGGAATTTGAATATATATATTTTAAAGCACCAGTATCTCTTACGGGCTACGTACTTCTATAATAATTACACTAGTGTGTTAGTGTTGAGAAGGCTAAGGTTGAATTTAAAGTATACTCACAGCTGCCTCAATAGAGAGAGTGTAAAAATATTGCGAGTGTGACTCCTTAAAAGATGCGTCCATTGAAGTGAGTTAAAAACTTTTTTAATGAAGGTAATAATTAAAGTCAAAATTTTGCGATGACCATGACAGGTATTCACTAACTGTTGGGATTAATATATGTAGAAAATCAAACTAAATGTTTCTACTGAAACGATATTTTATTTATTTTGGCAAAAAAAAGATATATAAACTATAAAAACAGAGAACTTGGTTCAAGCTCCCTCCAGCCTCCCTTAACTATGATCAGAATTGATGTGTATCAATTTTCACTACATCCAGAGGCGAATTGTTTGACTAAATTACTTATTTAAGTGTGTAGTAATCGATATTTTCTCCTCTTTCCCATAGATGTTTTATTTCAATGCTAGTATGGCAATAGCAATTATTATATTATTATACTCTTATAAAGCCAAATGGCTGACTCACTCACTGACATTTATGTTTACCCACTTCCAGATGAGCTAGAAACTTGAAATTTGGTAAACTTAGAGCTTTTAGCCTGTAACCGACGGTAAAATTCCAAAGAGTTAAATATTATTTTCAACCCACCAAAAAAATTCAGAGTGGTGGAGACACTTCAAGGTCGGTTTGGACCTTTCTTTGGCGGTCTCTTGTGGCTAAACGGTAGGACCTATCAAAAACGGCTCTGGAATTACATTAGTTTACATCCCCTTGCAAAGAAAACTCACTGGGGCTTGGGGGTGGAGCCCCCAAGGATCAAAGCGAGTCACCACTATAAACCTAATAGAATTTTTTGGTTCGTTGTTAAATAATAACACATTTATACATACGGTTATTTTTTGTTGACTTTTACATATTTGAATCCAGTATATTTAATTTTAAAATTATTATTTGAATCATATAATAATTTTATAATACACTCAAGATTAAATAAAAAACAAGTATTTTTGTAAATCTATTAGATATCCAAATAAAATCAACATCAAATAAAAAGCTACTAGAAATGCATAGAAGTATTTTGGACTTACTTGAATATATTTATCAACAGTCCTATCTATATAAGAAGGAAATTTTTGGACATCAGTAATAGCTACCAAAGCAACTTAGACATTTTTATACACCAAACTATGTGTAGTATAGGTGTCAAATTTCATAGATATTATCAATACCTATTAAATTAGACTAATAATAAAGGCAAACCTTATCAATTTTGTATTTTAGGCATGTGCGAAATTCGCTTTTACAATTCGACGTGAATTTGAATAAAAGATAATAAATATTCTCGAAGTCCAAATATTATTTGTAAATTGTTTTAAGCTTGGAAAAATATTCTTTAGTGGTTATTTACTTAACTTTACGCACTAAAACTAGATTAATTGGTTTTAGTTTGAAAAATAAAGTTGTTTTCACAGCTCACAATTAAATTACTTCAGATTTGTTCTTATAACTATTAATTTGTGCTGTTGATAAAAGTTCAGAGTGGAAATCATTGAACATAAATTGAGTATATTTAGTGGTCAATATTTTTCTTGATGAAGCCGGAATATTATTATTAGCACCGCGTCTTACTACCCGTTCGGGTTATACGCACTTACGCTAATGTGTAATGGTAGGGTGATTGTGAGATCCTACAGTTTAACGTGGAATCCGAACCACGGTGGAGACCTGGCATTCCCCACATTCACAAGATGTCTTGTCAGAGGTGAAGGAAAGCCGGAATAATTTTCAAAGTGAAGTCGAAGGTAATATTTTTTACTAAGCAAAGTAAAAGCTTCGAAATTTTGTACAATCTTATTTTACTTTATAAAATTTCATTCTTATCATAATTATACTATATACACCCTACTCATTTTCTTTTTACTTAATTTTATTTGGGTAGACAGAGTAAGAGAGATAAGACACGGTGCATAGACCAAAAAAACACGCACTCCCTTTTAAAATAAATCAGAGAGATGCGGCTTGACTTATATATGATCTTTTTACATTTTCAATATTTGTATGTGTGTATGTTTTCATTTTTTTTTTAATGTGTTAACATCTGATTCGGTGGTCACGTGGTCCAACGCACTACTCTCGCAGTAGACTATACCGCTGATGATAGGGAGATGGAGGTTCGAATATAGGTCAAGTTTACAGAAGGCGGTTTAAAAAAATTATTTCCCACTTTTAATCCACAAAAATATGGGTATATTTCTTAAAAATATAACCTCCTTAATCCCGAAAACCATTAGTGCAATTAATACATAATCGTATAACCTGAATGGGCAGTAAGATGGCATGGTAAAAAAAAGTTTTGCATAAAAAAAATCTTTAAAAATTGTCATTCAATCTTTGTTATCAATTTTAATGTTGCTTTGAGAACTGTGATTGGTTGTTTGAGTGCTATTATGTGAGCGCACGGCTCTGTTGAGCCAGGCACTACTAGTCGAGCATTAGTGAGCCATTAGTCTTTCCGAGAGAGGGGTTGGTGAAGGAGTAGAGCGTTAGGAGGGAATGGTGTGGGGTTTGCTGAGGGGTGTAAAGAGCAAGGGACTGTGGGGAAAAGAGGTTTGGGTGACAAAATGGTTTTAATGCATCAACCTATAGCGGTGTCGTACAAACTTTTTATAACCTTCATGTATTGTTGTCATCGTCCGGCCGGCCGTCTCGCCGCAGTGATTTGCGTGCGTGGGGGAT
>CABFVX010002401.1:0-17091 GCA_902151425.1 Timema shepardi | reverse complement strand
TTTATCTCTTTCTCAACACGGTTTACCTATCTCTCTCTTTCTCTCAATCTCAAGTCTCAACATAAGTCTGGATGTATTTTTTTATGTTTCACCTTCTTTAACCCTAATTATTATTATTATTATTATTATTATTATTATTATTAGCACCACGTCTTACTACCCGTTCGGGTTATACGCACTTACGCTAATTTGTAATGGTAGGGTGATGTGCGATGAAATGGAGGACCCACAGTTTAACGTGGAATCCGAACCATGGCGGAGACCTGGCATTCTTCACATTCCCAAGATGTCTTTTCAGAGGTGAAGGAAGGGTTTGGTAATCAGATAAATCTTTGGTGGGACAGAGGATTGAACCCCGGACGCCAGCATAAAAGTCTGACACCTTACCCCTAGACCACCAGGTCACTTATTTTAACCCTAATTAATAAAAAAAAATTGTAATTAGTCTGGAAGGATAATAAGAAGCAAAGGTATAAAAATAGTTTGATGAAATGATATTATTTTCGGTATTTAGTAAACATTTAAAATACGATATACTTTTGGTAGGTCCATACAAAAGTGGACCATATACAGTGAGACAAGTTTGCGTAGATCACTTTTACACTACAAAGCGTTTAACAAAATATGACCCACCTCGGCGGCGTAGTTAACCAATGCTCTAGTTTCGTGTTGAACTAGACTTCCAAGAATGGGGAGATTAAGGTTCGAATCTCCTTCTGATGAACTAGGGGTGTCTTTTCCTAAATGATTGTCCACACTTCTTTCACGTGAATACGGTTTCACTTCCTATAAATTCGACCTTTCCGATTCCTAACCCATTAGCGTAATTGGTATGTAAGCGTATAACCCAAACGGTATAGTAAGACGCGGTGCTTTAAAAAAAGAGGTGTGATACCAATGTTTGTAACAGAAATACATTGAGTTGCACTGAGTGAAATGTGCAATTTTTAAAATCAGGAGGGGCGAACTTATTGGCAACTGAATACAACATGACACTTTATAGATTCCAAAAAAAATCCACGCATACAGTAAATTTTTTTAATCAAAATATGATAGGGCTCAAACCATGGTTCAATAAGAGCGGTTATTTTTTTTTAAATTATGCTTTGAAATTAACGAGTTTTTTCAAGTATTTTTCCTCAGCACCGCGTTTTATTACCAGTTCGGAAAATGGGCTTATGCACTAATTATAGTAATTAATTTAAAGCTTAGGAAGGTTATATTTAAAGGACGTGCACCCTCATTTGAGTTGAGGGAGAGTGGCGAATGGTTATGCAAAAACCACCCTTAGTACACCCGAGTGAGATTTGAACACCAATCTTCCCGTCATCGTTAATCTAGTCATCATCGGCAATCTAGTCTATTGCGGGAGGGACGGACCATTTCATAAATCTCAATTTGAATGTGGTAAAATGAGTGTACTGTACAATACGACACTTAGGTGAAATTTCTGGTTCGATCATAATCTTATAATTAATATCCCCGTTATTCGTCCATGGGATGAGATCTTAAGTGACTAATTTGGGTTTATATAACGTCTTGGTATTCTTAGCGTTAGTAATAATAATAATAGTAATAATAATAAAAGCCAGCGTAACATAGAACTCCATAGGCACTGATAGGATTTCCCACACACACGCAAAGTCCTATCGGTAGCTATGGAGTTTTATATTACGCTGGCTTTTATTATTATTATTATTATTATTATTATTATTATTATATAATGCAAGTCTACAGTTTAACATGAAATCAGAATCATGGTGTAGGCCTGGCATTTCCCACATTCGCAAGTTATGATCAATAAATGTCTTGTCACGCTGGCTTGTAAGTTGTGCGTTTATATAATAGGTATTTTCATCAAACATATAAATGATTCCTAAAAATATAAGCATGATCTCAATATTTAATATTTTTATTTCGAGCATCTATAAGGCTGCAGGTTAGTTGAGGCCGCACGCACGAGTTGTTTACCTCTAAAGAGACGGTTGAAACGGCCTCACATTTTTAAAGCCATGAACGAATTATTGCCCGGGCCGTTGGTCTAACCTAACCCAAACTAACCTAACGTAACCTAACAAACTTTTTTTTTTCAAAAACATTGAACGACAAAAACTGAGGAATTTAAGGAAGAACACTGTTAATTAGGTGGATGCAATTCATACCTCTTTCTCAAATGAGTGGAGCCACAATTCATACGTCTCTCTCAAAAATCCGGGCCGCAGCTCATACACGGTTTGAAGATTAGGTCACAATTCACCTACACAGATCTATAGGTACGATAAAGTAAGCATTCGGGATCTGAATCCATACACCTTGAATATCAACGCTTCAATACTCTCAACCAAAGCCCGAATCTTTAAGAAGTGTTAGAATAATAGCTAACAGAGTGTTCTTTAAGAGGTGTTAGAATAATAGCTAACAGAGTGTACTTTAAGAGGTGTTAGAATTATAGCTAACAGAGTGTACCTTAAGAGGTGTTAGAATAATAGCTAACAGAGTGTACTAAGCGTTTCCCCCAAAGCATAGCACGCCCGCCACACAAGTCTTTTAATACGGCCATAACAGCTTCTCGTCGTTACACACCCTGGTCACGTGGTCTTAAGGGATGTTTCGTGAAAGGGGTGGTGGAGGTCAGAGGGGGAAAGGAAGGGATCTCTCGTATACTAGCGAAGATTTCCCACGGAAAATAAAAAACAACGCTACAAAACTTTTCACGCACTCTTTAGTTCATTTTCCTATAAGCTTCGTTCCTATATCGTGATCACATGTCGTCGGAGTTAACTAGAGGAAAATACATCCTCTCGTAAGGTCCAGCTTCGAGTCTTACTTAGCTACTATATTTTTCTAGCACCACGTCATATTACTTGTTCGGGCTATACACGTAGTTACTAATTACGCTAATTTGTTAAGGATTAAGAAGGTATAATATAGAGTAAATGTACCCACATTTGCGTGGAAATATGGTGGAAAACTATTTAGGGGAAAAAAGCACCCCCAGTACACCAGACTGAGAGAGTCCAGTAGTTCTTAAACTTTATTTTGTTTACGGCATACTAATATGTTTATAAGACCTCACGGCTCACTGAACGCACAGGTTGGGGAGAGGACTTCAATCTACAAATAAGAAAAACTAAACACACTAAATACGTACGACATGGATACAATTCTAACATTTAGTTTTATAGGATATCTCGTTAGATAAATGGTCAACCCTTCTTTATACTGCTGTTTATAAGGCTGTATGTATGCTTAACAGGAGATCTGTCAATTAATCTAAGAGGCATGTAAGAAAACAGTAAATTAGAAAGGATGCATCAGCTTCAAAATGGACAAAGGATGGAAAAGAAACATTATAACTATCCAAACGAATGAACCTGCATATAAGTCTAATTTGCCATTGATGGTGTAGTAAGGGTTTGAATTACCTATGGCTGTAACGAGATTTTCCCTAAATACTTTTCCACTTTACTGCCACGTAGAAGATTGACAATTCCACCCTCCTCATCCTTTAACATATTAGTGTAAATATAAACGAATATTCCGGATGGTAGGGAGATTTGGAGCGTCTATTGAACTACTGGACCCCCCTTCCCCCTCAGCATTATTATTTTCAAAACACATATTGAAGAATCATCATAGACTCTACCCTAAAATATGAGTGACTATCGACATTTTTATGAGGAATAAATTAAATTTTCAAAATAAAATATAGCCTATGCTACTCACTGATAATGTAGCATTATATTGGTGAAAGAATTTTTAAAATCGGTCCAGTAGTTTTTGAGTTTATCCATTACAAACAAAAAAACAAATCTTTCCTCTTAATAATATTAGTGTGGATGAAAAATTATTAGTTTGTTTTTATAGCATCGCGCCTTACTACTCATTCGAGTTGTACGCCTATGTCTTAGTTACACTAATTGGTTTGGAATGAAGAAGTTTGAGTTTAGATGTTCATAACTACTACTAATACACCAATCAGTGATTCAAGCGATGGCCTGTTGACTTACGACCCTAAGTATGGTGAGAAGTTATTTTATTTATCCATTAGGATGAGATGTTAGATATGTATTCAAATAAAACATACTGCCTATAATTAGGATATCATGGTTCAAATCCCAGAAGGGTATACTGAGGGTGGTTTTCCACTATACCCCAACGAAAATGTGGGTACACTTTATCTTAACTAGAATCAACTCATTTCTGACATGGTAGCGTAATTAGTACATCTAGGTACAAACCGAAAGGGTGGTAAAACGTGATATTAAATTTTAAAAATTGAGAGAAAATAAGCACTCTAAATTTCCTGAAATGTTTCGGTATTTTTAATCATTTACTATCAGACAATTGGTTACAACATAAATGTATTTCGACGGAAAAAAAAACACACACGTTATAAAGTTGCATGGTGCAAACGTTTGTTCTATGACGCTGTGGCGCATTTGACTTAATTGGAATGGTGAGTTAACTTCCATTTCTGTCTACCGTCCCTCTTTTGTTATATTTCCCCCTTTCTATTTATCTCTATTTTCAATTTATCCTTGTCTCTACTCCTCTGTACACGTTAGTCAAAACTGAAAGTAATTACGAAAGCTGTTAAAACGAACATTTATATAAACGGCTAGCTTCACACCATAATAATACAGATTGCACAATAAGTCACGTGCTTTAATAATGATTGGTTATGCTTTCTATACAATTTGGTTTATTTTCGTTAAATCATAATTAAAACTAACGTTAAGAGATTCATGGGCTGATACTTAGAATAAATCTGGTGCATTATCTTAAACCAAAGTTTGATTATTATAAGATTTGCACTTAAGTCATTAATTTCATAGTCTTTAAAATATTATCTGTATGCGATGTTTAATTAAACGGAGAAATTTAAGAAGGCTATGTCTATATAGTTAATTAATAAAAACAAGAATACCTTATTAACTAATTTTATGAAATAGATGGATATTTAAATATAGCTACGCATATATTCATTAAATTAATAGAGATAAAATGCCGTTTAAAAATAGAAAACACACATAATAGAGGGTTTACTATGAAATATTCCTTAAAATTCTGTTGTTAATATTCATTTCTATATTTTCACAAGAATGATAATTAATTACTAAACCTACTGTGTAAATAATAAAATAGAATATAGTATTTGAATCAGTATAGTAGGCCTAATTGAATCAGTATTCCTCTGGAAATGTAATACGTTAAATTAAAATTAATGTTATTATTTAACAAAATAAATATTTATTTTTTATCATAAGATTATCTTTAACTTTGTTTTGAATTACCTTATCTTTTAGCTTTACACATTTTGATTTTACCTAGTTCTTAGGCTATATATATTCATCCATGAATTCATATATTTTAATATTAAAGACTTCCAAATTTAAAAAAAATTAAGAGCATAAATAACTAGGTTTGTAAAAATAACATTAACCAAAATTCTAACTATATTCATCATCTCTTTAATATTTTAGTAAGGCTTCAAAATATAATAACTAATAATTTAATTTATAGTAATTTATGAATAACATTTAATCATCATTATTTGCACAAAATATTATCATTCAAATAAAAAATTAAATAGTACTGAATGGTCGCTTTCTAAATTTTAATAGTTTCATACACAGGTTTTTTATTTCGGCTCATAGTTCCAATTTTCAATTAAACATAAACTAATCTAAGGCCATATGAGCTACATACATTTGTGTATTTATATAATTTTAGTGGGTCACAACAAACATTTGTCATCCAGTGATCAAGTAGACATTAAAGATCAAAATAGTTTTTATTTTTAAATCTTTAAAATACAGTCCAGTTTTCAAATAGAGAGCCCTTTAATTATTACTATTTATTATTTTTTCTGACCAAAACTATAAAACTTTGCAATAAAATTTGTTATTTTTGAGCTATTAGTAATATTTATCAATAATTTTAGCTTCAAATCTCATGACTTGACATATGAATGCATAAAAGTAGAACTGATAACTTTTTCACCTGTCAAATAAGGATTTACCTTTTAGAATTGGACTATATCAATAAGTAAATATTACTAAACATAACTTATTTTGTAATTATTTATTAAGACAATAAGTAAGAACCGATTAACAGTGAACCGAATTATGGACTGAAATTGGTTCCCGTTTTAAGTCCTATACCGCCAGAACTAAGGTAGCAAAGAACATAATATACCTATCAGACACAACTATTATATATATATATATGAGAGAGAGAGAAAGAGAGCAAACTCGGGTCAATAACATACAATGTCACAAAATTGAAGGTTTGGGATCCTAGTATTTGATATTTTAAAAAACTACATACATTTTATAAGCCTTAATAGATTTTTTTTTCCTAATTTGTTACAAACGTTTACCATTCTGAAATAATTACAAATAATCTTTTTGCACTATGTAAAGAAGTTGTCTATATGAACACACATACATATTAACTATAACGATTATTGTTGCTATTGTGGCATAACAAATTATTGCTCGAGGCCCATATATATATATATATATATATATATATATATGATAGGAGTAACTAACTCATACAAATATATTTGTTAAAAACTAGCATCATGAACCATTCCACGAAAATTGAACAGTGAATCAACACCCCCCTCCTGTTTCCATACCTCTCTCCCCCCTACACATTATTGATAGTGTATTCACAACCCCCCTCCCCCCTCCTTCTCCTCGGGTGGACTGCTATAAAGCACTACTGAGTGTTATGATTTCTGAACATGTAAAAAGCATTTCGTTGTATCGGTAATATCGCACGCACCAGTTTGTTTTTGTTCGGCGGACCTTTATTCACCCCTACACGCGTGTGGGATGATTGTCAAAAGATGATCCGATATGGCCAGTGAGCGTTGGTTCGATTCTTATTTAAGGCTTGATTTATCGAACAAGTTTTAGATACGAAAAAGGAAAAAAAACATTTTGGTAATGAAAAAAACCACCTCTGGATACATTTATTTTCTTAGGAGTATGTGTGAAGAGTGATCATATGTAAAGAACGATTCCTCGATAGTTTGATCGCTGAAAATTGATTCGCTTACACAAAAGCTTCAGATTCAATCCTCTTATTTATCACTTTTTAAATTATATTCAATATAATTAAAGTAGATTTCAGGTAGTTTAAATATACAACGCTTACAATGTCACATTATTTTGGTAGCTATAAACTTAATCTACGTGTGCATATTGAATAACCTGACAGTCACCTCACTGTCTTTCTCATTATATATTTTTCTTTCCTCTTAAGACATGTAAAGGCCTTAACATCACTACTAACCAATTTTAGATTATTTGTTTGCATATTTTTAATTGTCATCGATGTATAATCTTTTGTGCATGATTTGCGAGTGTAAATAAGTATACATACAATCCTTAAAGTATAGACTAGTAGTTTTGTGAACAGTATAACTAGCGGTCTTAATTAAAATATTAACTCATCATACATTTTGTCAAGTTTTTATTATTTGTGTCATAAAGATTTCTCTTTGAAATTCATGTTGAAATATATTCTATAATTTCTCATTGAACTTTTCTCTTGGGGTTCAAGCTATATATATATATATAAAATCTTTTTCAATAGTATATTATATTAATAAAGAATAACAATTGATCACGTGATTAAGACGTTAGTCTCACAGTATATGTCAAACTTTAAAAAATATATGTCCTAGGTACACGATCGAATGCTTATAATTATAGAATTGAATCATTTTAGATTAACTATTAAATTTAAAACCATCCAAGCGGTTGCCATATTTAAATGGATAGACAGATTAAGTAATTATGTACATTTATGGTTTGAGCTAGGTTTAAGGAATGTCCATGACAAATTTCGTTAAAATCGGTCCACGCATTTGACAGTTATCACGTAACAAACATCCGGACAGACGAAATACCAAATGGTAAAGTTAAAAACAAATTCGTTACGCTCGGTCAATAACTAGATACCCGAAGGAGTGAGATCTCAGCTAAAGCGTCAAACTCATCCTGTCTGGTTTGTTGTCATGAGAATAACAGGATCTGATTCAAGGTTGAATGCACTGAGGTTCTTTTTACTTACATTTTCTCTTTATACTTCCACGTAATTGAGGGCGAATATAATTTAAATTCTGCGATCTTTAAACTTATTATAATAGAATAAATTTGCTGACTACATCGATGGGTAATAAGAAACAGATCTTGGGGAAGTACTGGGGGATATTTAGGTGCAGAAGGTGTTGTAAATACAAACACATAATCGGTCCAGTAATTTATTAAAAAATATCCCTTCCTCCTCACAGAAAACAAAACACGACCTATAAATAAAATACATTAAAAAAATTAAAATATACTTTATTTGTCTGTTTGAATTTTTGATTACTGGAAAATATTCAAGCCAGTTCAAAGCTTCAATTTTTTAAATCTAAATTTCAAATCTTGCTATGCTTTGTATTCGATTATAAATTTCAAATTTTAATATTATGAAAATTTGAGTCAGATTTGAAATTTTAAATCCAATTAGTTCTCAATTTCTAAATATACGGAGTTTAATCTTAAACTAAAATTTAGAAATCAAATCTCTGACTAATTTAACATATTATATTCACCATAGAATATTGTAAACTTCAATATATAAATCATATATGTATTAGATAAACATGGTTTTATTGAACTTACGTATTTATTGGAGTCTATTAAAAACCATACACATATATATGCATAATTTAACATAAGTTTTTATTTTGATTGGGTTTGGAAACATTCCATTAAAAATGCTCTAATTCAAATTTGATTCGAAACATATTCAGTTCAAAATATTACTTTCATATTCGATTTGAATAATCTTGATAAAAAAACCCATTAAGAATGATTAATAATCTAATATAATTCTCCATTATAATATTAATTATATATTTTCCATATTTGTTAATAATTTTAAATATATAAATTATTTAATAACATTAATATAGCTTTCATATTATCACAGTGAAAGTAAAATTCCTCCATACTGAACTGGTAACATTTTAAGGCTACTTTGTATGTCTCACGGCTCACAAGGTAGGAACCTTACACCCTTCCTTTGTATTCATAGGGCCCGGTGACACCCAAACACTATCTCTGGCTTAAGACCGTGTCACCCTAGCGGTACATCACAGAGCACTACCCTCAAAAAGTGTTGATGATAAAGTCTAACACACAAGTATACACTAATAACATTCACAAAAAAATTAAGTAGAGTAAAGCGAAGCTTCTCATTGAATATGATTGATAGCTAGGGACGAGGAAGGTTAAATTTAGAAAGTGTACCCATATTTGCGTGGAGGGGGAAGGGAAAATAACACCATTATACACCCGACCGGATTTGAACCCCGATCTCTGTAATAAGTACATAGGTGTATAAACCAAACTAGTAGCCGGATGTGGTGCTAAAAAAAATTTTTTTTTCTTAAAATTACACTAAGTTTACATTGAAAATTATCAGTCGTACCTAGAAAAGCTAGACGGAAAATTCCCTATATTTTTTCCGGAAAATTTTCAATTATGTGTTCAGACTAATTTCAACTGATTAAATTGATATTAATAATAACAACAATAATAATTAGTAGTAATAATAATAGTTTTCAGAGTATTAGTAATAAAAACCTGCTTCGGTGGCCACACGGCTCAACGCGCTAATCTCGCAATAGATCAGACTGTCGATGACAGGTAGATCGGGGGTCAATTCGGGTGCACTGGGGGAAGTTTTTCCTAAATGATTTTACTTTCTCTCCACACAAATGTGGGTGCAATTCCTTTATATTAAACCTTCCTCATCCCTAATACATTAGAGTAACTAGTAAATAGCTGTTCAACCCAAACGGTTAGTAAGACGTGGTTCTAAAAAGTGTAGGTAGTAAAGAAACAAATGAATGCGAGCTTTTGTAGACCCGTTATGTTCATAAATTAAATCACATTTCAATTTTTTATCATCACTAAGTTAACTAAAATTATTTTATGGTTGGCCGGACATTTGTCTCACTTCCTATCCTCCGTGTTTCCTGACTACCCCTCCCACCTTCTTATAACCTACTCGTTTCACTTTAACCCCTCCACCGAAAGTCACCACTGAAGAAAACTTTCAGGAAAAGATCTCCTATTCAAAACTCCCCGGAAAATGTTCATCTCTAGTCGTAGTACTTTGGGGTGGGCACTTGTATACGTCTAGCTAATCCTGTAAGCTAGTTTGGGGCACTATCATTCGGAACAGCTTGTAATGACGTCACAGATGAATGCGCATGCGTGGACGTGAAGTTCATAGGAAAGGAATGTAAAATTCGAGAATTTTTTTTTAATTCATCGCTTATTTTAAAGAAGGAGCTCGCCTTAATTTTACATTTTAAAAAGTGGTTTATTTATAAAATAATGTATTTAGCCACATTTGATTGAATTTGATTAATATTCTACGGTAAAAAATAATGCGTTTTGTTCCAAGTGTAACGTCCCACTTCGAATCTTTTAGTTTACAGCACCAACGCCACGAGCGCTAGCGAATATTAAAGTGGTGGTTCTATACATGTCCATATTCTATGAGACGTACCTTGACAAACTACACTATGACCCTATCATATAATCTGCATATTAGTCGAATAATATAAAGTAAACAGAGTGAACATATTTGTTCTTCTTAAAAAAAGTTACCCTTACTTGTAGAATGAAGGTGATTGCATTGATAAATCTTTTATGTATGAAATTAATATTAATAAATTTTCCAAGGTAAACTTGTTGAGGGGGGTGTATCTTCTGTCCATGTGACGACAGGGAGGGGAGGGGGTTGAATGGGTAATTTTGTAATGGGTTTTACCGTCGTGGAAGCAACGCACACTTAATGGGCTTGATTAAGAGATTGAAGAGCCCGAATAATGGACATGCATCCCTCTCTTAGTTGGAGACAATGTTTTAGTAGATAGGAAAGGGGTCGTGGGGGAGGGAGAAGGGGTGTTACGGGGGCAGGATGCAAAGTTACTTTCTATTCTTCGCAGGAACAAGAAGAGACACTGATTTTAATGGCAAAACACTCTTTGTACTAGATATTTAATCTGGAATACATTTTAAGAAAGTAATGTTTTTTTATATTGTCTTCAGTCAAGATAACACATTAATTTTGTAGCATTAATTTTATCACTAAGAAAATTAAAAGTGTATTAAACGTATTAATATATAATTATAAAAAAAATTTAGAATATAAAAAAATCACTCTCCATAGTCTGATTATGATTTTACTCTCTCTCTCAATCCCTTGGGTAAATATTGTGATCGTCAAAAGAATCTAAAGCAATATTTTGACAAATGTCTACGTTTCATAGCTTATCATTGTAAAACTGTAATATTATTAAAACTAAAAAACTTTTATTTGAAAAATATTTTTATAAAATAAGAAAATTTCCGAGCTATAAGCAAGTATACATTTTTTATAAGGGACTTAAAAAATTAAATTTGCTCTGTTCTTTGGTGGACACAGATGTCTATCTTTATTCCACAGTGTTTTTTTAATGTATGATATTTGATGATGATTGATATTTCAGAAACAATCTATTTGATTTTTTTCCCCGCAAATATTACTAGTTTTTAGTAATTATCTCTATTTTAAGATGGAAGAAAGAGAAAATATGTACTGAATATAGTATCATTTATTTTTATTGAATGAATGATAAAGGAAGGGCCACAGATATAGTCAATTAAATAATTAGGTTTATTGAAAGCATTTAGTAATTAGTTGATGGAATATAATCAGCAACTGTTAGCTCGCGAGCAAAAAAACACTTTCGGGGTGTGAGGCTCTATTCGCTGCCGGGTCTACTGAGGGTGTTTTTTCTTAAATTTGTATCTACTTTCACGCCACGTAAATTCTACCTTCCTCATCCCTACGAAATTAATATATAAATTCAAACTACCCAGTGGAATATAAAGACTCATTGCGAAAAATCAAAATTGAAATAAATATTTATTATTGGCCCTGTTTATTTCAAAACTATCCTCATCGACCAATAATGTTGAGTGTTGGTCAGCTAGATTCCACTGTCTCTTACATATCCTCTTTCTCCTTGACTATTTAAACTGAACCATCCATGAGACTATTACATGTATAGTGACCATTGTGGACGCCAGATGGAGCAATCTTATTATTCCGAAAGGTTAGACTTTATCGTTAAAAGTAATAATACTTGGCACTGGTTCTTATTCTCAGTAAAGGAGGGTGAATCTAAGAGCCGATCAAGTGCCTCTTTAAGACTGAAACTTGATCCTAGCCTTGGAAATTTGAGTCAAAAGTATTATCTAAGTGAGTTTAATATACATATAGTGGCAGGTCATAATAAATCCTCTTTCACAAAAAAAAACCCTTCATGACGTCAGCCCTCAATCGAGCCTACCGAACGAGTGGCCTCAGTATGTTGGTCAAGATAGTGCCAAATTCTGTTGATAGTGTATTTCATATGGTCAGCACAACGAAACCTCTACCTGTTATTCTCAGAAACTGGAGCCATTAATTTTTCATTCAATTATCTCATTTGTCCTCACGAGGCTGAGTTGATCCTGTTACAGACCCACTGGCTCACAGGAGATTTTGAAATGCTGGGGATTAAACCCAGGACCTCTGTATCTGTATCCAGGATAATTGACCACTGGACTACTAAGGTGGTGCGTCTATCATTTTTAAGAGTAATCTTAACTATTCAATAGCTAGAATTTAAAAATGGCATTCAGGAATAACTATTTAATATAAATATATCAAGTTTAAATAAAATCCATTTAATTGTTTTAGATGTAGCTCCTCCAAGAACAGTATTTGTAGAAACACACATGCACAGGTAGAATTGTACTATCAAATTTAGTTAGTTCAGGGGCACAGGAAACGTTAAGATAATAAAGTCAACAATTTTTTTACGATTAAAATAAGTTCTCTTTTGGTCCTGGTAAAAAATTGTTCAACACTTTCTCTCCATACAAATTGCTGTAAAATAATATATACAAACCACTTCATCCATAAAACATACCTTTTTGGTACAAAATATTT
Organism: Timema shepardi; assembly: GCA_902151425.1. Taxonomy (NCBI): domain Eukaryota; kingdom Metazoa; phylum Arthropoda; class Insecta; order Phasmatodea; family Timematidae; genus Timema; species Timema shepardi. The sequence continues at coordinate 4,026 of CABFVX010002401.1, read as the reverse complement.
CTTCAGTGTAAATATTAATTTTATTTTTCAATATCTGTCACGAGTAATGTTCAATTTGATTATATCTATTTTACATTCACTTTCAAAGTTTCTGTTCAAATCACACCATGCTCATGTCATTATATTCAAGAGGTGTTGGAATAGCTCTCAGTATAAAATTAAATAACTGTAAAATTAAACTAAGCTTATCTATCCACTGAAGCAGTATATTATTAATTACTAATCAACATCGGTGGTCTTAAGAGTAAAGTGCTCGGCCCAGGATAGTCAACAAATTTTTCTTGGGCGATAAAAATATGTAGAACAACTTACCTCAGACTGAAAGTCCCGTGTAGATTGTGGCATTAAAAAAAACTTGTAAAGGATGTGAAAATACCTTTCTAAGCAAAATTGGCAGGACCTTTCGCTCTCGCTAATAGAAATTCACTTGTTTTGATAAAACCAGTCAGTGAACTTTAAATACCTCAAATAAATAAAATAAAAATATTAATTATCATTCCATCTTAAGATAACTTGAAGTGTTGGGTCCAGCTTGCAACATTCACAGACAGCTGTCTTACTATGTCGCTTCTTTCTGCCCCCTAGAAATGACGTGTAGTCTTCCCCCCAAACACACTCGATTGAACACATTGAAGCCTCGAATCATGGGTTAGTTAGGAGGGCAAGGGGGGATTTATGCGAGGATTGAGGAATAGGGTGAAGAAAGAGTTGGAGAGAGAGGGATGTTTCCGAAAAATTAACCCTGACACCCGTGTAATCCCTTAAATAACACGTGATAGAAGTCGACTTGTGATGCTGTGAGATTGTTGACTGGGGCGAGGTGGGTGGGGATGGATTGAGAGAGAGAGAGAGAGAGGAAATAAGGGTTGGTATTTTAGGGATGTTTAGTGAGTGAAACTAAAATTGTAAGGGAAGTTGGCTGGTGGCTGTTAAGAATAAGTTATAATTGTAATTATTATTATTATTATTATTATTTAGCACCGCGTATTACTATCCGTTCGGGTTATACTCTTTAAGTACTAATTACGCTAATGGATTGGGAATTGAAAAGGTTGAATTAGAGGAAGTGAACCCGTATTTGCGTGGAGGGAGGGTGGAAAACCATTTAGGAAAAACCTCCCCAGTTCACCCGACCGAGATTCGAACCTCGATCTCCCCGTCCTTAGCGGTCGAGCTCAAATAGACTAGCGCGTTAGCCAACTACGCCACCAAGGCGGGTATCATTGTAATTTATTTTGCTATAGAAAAAGACTAAAATGTGAAACTAAGAAATGAAGACGTAAATATTTTAAATTTATTTTAATTGCAACACCGGCCACCTATAATTTATTTTAAAATTTCTAGACTAAATTAAACATGTATAAGTTTCCTTCGAATGAAATATAAATTTTTGCAAAAAATGTTGGATGCCTCTAAATATATATATATAAAATTTACATAATAAACGAACCCGCTTCTAAGACCGCAAGGTCTAAAGTACTACATTGCTGTAGACTAGGCTGCTGGTGATGGGGAGATAAAGTTTCGAATTTCGGTCGGTGTACTGAAAGGGGTTTTTCCAAAATGTTTTTCCACTCTCCCTCCAATTAATTGTGGCTACACATAATCTATATACAACCTTCCTCATTCCTAAAACCATTAGCATATTTAATAAATAAGTGTGTAGCCCGGACTGGTAGTAAGAGACGTTGCTAATATATATTTATAAATTATGAATTATGTGCCCAAAATATTGTTAATGTATGGATAATCATGGATAATCAACACGTTTCAAAATTGGAAAGTTATTTAAATTATTTGAATGAGGTTTAGGTAAGGGTCAAACCAAATTACTGCTAAGTAAAAAATAATCACCACGTTTCAAGTTCAGCTGAAAGACCGCGCATTGCAGTAGTACTGATATGAAAACCTCAACCTCACAATAATTACTTTTTTCCTCTGTCATTTTTTACAGCTCGAGTTGATTACCAGAGCGCAATGTTTGTACAACCGTAACCCCAGAAGGGGACATTTTTGTTAGCACAAAGTTGTCTGCTCTGCTAGGGTGTACTCAAGTGACCCTAACATCCCTTCTTCATCCCTCTGACGTGATATTGCTCACAGCTACCAACATCCCCCTTTTTCTCTCTCTATCCGTAGACGCCTGGAAGACGCCGAATCGTCGCGACGCGCCAGGGCGCCAGACTGATTCACAGGCGCCGGAATACCGAAAAAAGTCATAAAAAAATAAATTCGTATCTCTATTTTTTTTTTGCAACAGTCCTCGGAAATGTGGGAGATGGATGAAGGATAGTGGAGGGTAAGGACCTAGGGGATGAAAGTGGTCCATGAAGGAGGGGAGGGGGGTAAGGGGAAAATTATGTTGGAATAACACTGCAGCCGAATTCAAAGAATGAACATGCATCGCTTCCTACATTTCATGCAAAACGAAACCAAATCTCATATAATAGTTATTATTATTATTAGCACCTTGTCTTACTACCCGTTCGGGCATATAATAGTTAAACATATATTTTATTTGGCTTGATTTTTTTTAAGTACCGGTGCCTACCACCCACCTGGGCTATAAGATTATGTACTATTTACTAATGTGCTAGGGATGAGACAGGTTGAGTTTTATAGTAAGTGTACCCACATTTGTATGGATGTATTGTGGTATAAAAAATATAATTTTATTAGGTATTTATAAATGAGTTTTTTATTTAATTGATATAATATTGTATAATATTATATAATCTAGGTTTTATCACTCACATATTCTTCTTAAAACTATCTCCTGGCCTTCTTTGAAGGTTATTATTTACTTTTAAAGAAGATTTTGCTTACAAAAAATGTTTAGTTATAGAAAAATTATATATTTATGATGGCCCAAATTGAGTCCATCCTAATCTTTTTTTAATAATTTTTGTGAGTCAACAAAACCACTAGCAATTGACAAAAATGTTCTCTTACTTTTTAAAATACCTTACAGCCTAAGAGGAACACTAGTTTGCGAGATTTACAATTAATTTAAAAAAATCTTAATTCTCTAGACGATGAAAGATAGTTTTATCATAAAAATAACTTTATATTATAATTTGAAAAATAAACATAAAGTGTCTTTAAAATTAATTTTAAAATTTTGCGATAAAAATCCAAACGAGAGGAGTTATCTCTCTTGCTAAGGGCAATAAGTCCTTAAATTGACAGCCATATGTTTTAAGCGTCCAAGAACATTAGTTAAATTAGGATTATAATAGTTTCGAAATAAACCACTCTCTAAAGCAGATAGCGTTAAAATCACCTATCAAAAAAATTGAGCATGGTGGGTTGGCAATTTATAAATTAAAATAACGAAAGAAAATTGGATATAGTGAAATAAAGGTAAGAAGATTATATATATTTATATTGATTGAAAATATATAATGAATATTTGAAACCTTAGGAGTTGTGATTAAAATTTAAAACAAATAAACAGTAAAGTTGTCAATAATGTAATTATGTATTTGAAAGACTGAGTCAACCGAATATTAAATTTATATTATAATTAATTTTTTTAGCAAAAATAACATTACAGTATAGTGCATACAAAAAAAAAATCAATGTTTACATAAAATGTTGGGTTTATATTTTTGTATGATGGCCACTGCTAGCGTAGCGCCTTAATTTCTATCGTGGCTGAGATTACCTAAAAGCCACTCCATGGTTTATATATAATGCCCGAGTTTTTTTAGTAAGTGTACTCGAAGCTGTGTGGGTGTAAAGTGTAAAATCATTTCCAAAAAAAAAAACTTAATATATTCGATTAAAACCCTGATCTCACCGTCATCAGTTGTCTAGTTCATTAAGAAAGTGACGCCATTCGTATTTAATTACTCAATTGTGAAAGTCCGAGGAAGGTAGAAACTATAAGGTTGCAAGCCATTTATGAAAATACATCCTGATTATAAAGTATTTATACTATTATTACACCCTCAGCCGATCCTATAGACAAGGCCCCTAAACTATAGGATAGAGAGGATGAAACAATACAAGGAAAATATCAAC
>CABFVX010002400.1:67227-116344 GCA_902151425.1 Timema shepardi | reverse complement strand
GAGTGAATTAATACGTAAACTAAAGGAAAACTAATATAATTTTATAAATGAAAGTTGAGAGCTAAGGGTCTAAAACCCTGACCACTATACAACACACAATCTGTTCGCGGCATGATTTAATATTATAATACTTACATCCTTGTGAGGGAACTTATATTTATAGTATACAATAATTAATTACTTGCTATATTGTATGAATAAAAGTGGCTATGTAATACAACTGGACATTGGCCTTAATGAAATATTATAAAAAGGAATAAAAAATCAAGAAAAATTAGGTTTTACTCGGAATTATTATTTTATGTGTTAGTGTTGATTTGTTTAAACCACTAGGCCTATTTTATTTATTTTTAAATAAGCACCAGCTGGATGTGAAATTTTTTTCCTCAATAACTGGGTTTAGGTCTCAAGTGAAACTTTAATTATGATACCACAGTATAGTTATTTAATACAACTAGGCCTGGGCCTTCATGGAAAACATTGTCAATTATCTCCCAAAACTATTACACTAATAAGTGGGCCTCCTAGAGTAAAACTAGTACAGAAAAAAGGGAAATATTTTACATTACAGACCATAATCGTGACAATTAGTTACAAGAAGGTCCTACATAGCCACTAAGATTTTAGTTTTTAAACACTAGGCTACCACAACTGTGCGTGCATAATTTTTTCTCAACCAATAGGTTCATGTTTCATGTGACACTTTAATAACTGTAGATTAAGGGACTTAATACAAATATGCCTAGACCTTTATTAAGTACTCGAAAAAGGAATTAAAAATGCAAGTAAAAGTTGTTTCTCCACATAGCTATCTATGCAATGTTTAAATAAATAAATAATGTATTGTAAAGGCCCACCTTTCAATTGATATAACTGGCTGCCAAAATATAGGTTAGGCCTTTTTATATTCCTTTAGCCAAACTAATCAATCATCAAATAATATGGCATTAATGTTTGGTTTAATACTAACGATCACCATAAGTCTATATATTTTTCATTTATTCGTTTTGTAACTCCAATAGCTAGGCTCTCATTTGTTATCTTTCAAACTATCTCCAATAATGTATAACAACTCAGTGGCAATAGTTTTCGTAAGTCTAAAACTTTTTTTAAAAATCTAGCTCAACAAATTCTTCAAAATGATTATTATTTCTTGTTCAAAATATAGGATTTTTACGCTTGTTAAAACACTCCAGCATATCATAAATATCTGATTCTGAATCAAATAGCAACATTAAACTTTATTTTAACTAAATCCAACAACACACATTTGAATGTTTTGAACAGTCAGCTGACAGAGTGGGGGTATGTTGTTCTCTACGCTAATTAACTTGAGGTTTACTCACTAACCTCTACACCTTCTTCGAGTTAGTGAAACATAAAGTTTAAGCTCAGGTTATGTGATAACTTGACATTGAAACAGATACTAAATATCTTAAGCTGAGGTTATAATTTAACCTCAACAAAACCTGACATTGAAACAGTGGCCTAGTGTTATACCTCAAAGCTATAAATGTTTGTAGGTCAATGGAAGAGTGAAGGACGTTCTTTAAAGCTGACATGTTTATGAAGATTGTAGGATTTTTGTGTTGAGCAGTCAACATCACGGCTATTATGATAACACTCTTGGGATATTGGTTTTTGACCTCACCAAGTTTTGAAGAGGAGTTTACAACGTCGCCTTATAAACCGTCATGTTTATGACGATATATAGCGTCAGGTTGATGTTGACATTAATATCCACTCTCAGATGTCAATAGGGGGAGGGGGGGAGGGTTGTGCAGGATAATAGACAAGACCTGTCAGGTTTATAACTGTTGAGAGAGAGGGAAAAAATACCAAGAACTATCTTCAACTAGGGATAAGGGATGGTAGTTGGGAGTCAAACCTTGTCAGGGTAGTGAAGTAGGAGAGTTTACGTCCTAGTAATTCACCGTTCTGGGTATGGTGTTGAGGTGAAACGTCACTAGGGTGAAAAGAGGGTAAATTGCATCACCAACGTTTTGGGTTCTAGTGTTGTGCTAGTTCACAAAGAGGATATATTCTCTATTTTTTGTATATTTTTTTAGAGATGGACTGTCCCGCGTTCCACTAAATGTTTTTAAATTGATGAGTAATGTTATTAGGCTTAGCGAACACACGGGTTATGGAAGATGTTGAAATTATAAATGCATAACTAATGTAGGATTACAAACTATTATAGATTTTACCTCGTAGGTAAATAAAAAACTCTGGGTTTTCTTCAAAATACCTCAAATCTTGTGACTCGAAGTTTATTCACTCTGCTAGTCTCAGCGTATTCCAATCTTTCCATATGATAGAAAGAGATAAGGTGTGCGCCAGTAATGGCAATACCATACAAGTTAGGTGACGGGGGTTGACAGATTGGGTGAAGATAGGTGACAGCTGGGGGTTAGAGGGATGAGTGACAGGATTATTGACATCTTACATCCAGCACAGCACCATTCCATCCGGTGCCACCATTGTAGAATGCCTACCTAGCAATAGTTGCCATAAGGAGGCGGGGCTTATGCAGATTAATTTGGCGAATTCCATGGTGGCATCGTTTGGTCCTAGTATTATCGAAATCCTCCATTTTGAACAAAATCTTTGCCTGGACCCAACTATATATTTACTTGTAGCCTGAATTTTTTCCGCTTACTTGGGCTAACTCGACACTTAATTGGGGTAGTGAAGGTCGTGATTAAACATTAAACCACACGCTCCTAACATGAAGATTATGCGGGAAGACGGGGAGTCGGTTATTTCGAAGGCATACTGCAGGCTGGTTGTGCTCCGTTTGTTCTGTTTATTGGTAATCGTATTCTGATAGATAGATAGATAGAAAGATTCTGATAGGCGGCACTTCGTGGAAGTAATTGGATGTTTAAATTTTATCATTTTCATAAACTCTCTCGAATATAGTGACTGGATGGTATGCTCACTCTTCAGTGAGTCGACAGGTAGATTGGAGGTTTTCCAAGGTGAAATCAAAACAAATAATGCTGACATTAAACTGCTGTCAAAGCCTTGGTCAACAACACGGTAGTTTGCAAGACATAATGCATGCAGAGCACTGACAGCATTCTAACACATTCTTCTTTCAGCTGCAACAAAAATTCTCAAAAACCCATGCGAAAAAACAGAAACACGAGCTGAGGCTGAAGGTTTGTGTGCTAACTTTGATAAGTTGGAGACAGAATATTAACCAAATTTTGGACAAAGATTCTAGAACGGTTTGATAAAGTGAGCAAGAGTATTCAAAGTATTACTACTAATTTGAATGACGTAAACCTAATGTATAACTCACTAAGGAGTTATGTGGAAGGGCTCCGAGATAGATTTGACTACCTACTATGAATGTGAAGGGAAAAAAATATTATGATGTGAAGAGCATAGACATGAAAGAAGAAAATTCAAGAGGAGAAGACTGCAGTGTGATGAGGTCATTAGAGACAATGACACGATTTTTGACTGCAGGGAAGATATAAAGATAAACACATTTTTAGTTTACCATTCATAAACTGGTTGTGGAGCTTTAATGTTGAATATCTGCATATTCAAATTTCTTAGTAAATTATCCTCGATGCCACTCCATGATATTGTAAAATGTGCCAGGAAAGTTGTTGAAGCAAATCCCGGCAATTTAGATAGTCAATTCTTTGAAGAGTGTGTCCATTTCCAGGAATTCCTCAAAGAACTATATGTATGAAGAGTTAAATGAGGTTTTTTTAAAACTATTTGAAACAAAGGCCTAATCGTTACCTAAATGAATGTAGACATTTTCCTCCGGATGTTTTCGTGTATTCCTTCTACCAATACAAGTTCTGAACGATCTTTCTCAGTTCTGAGAAGGGTGAAGAACTACTTACGAAACTCAATCAGTGAAGAGAGACTTTCGAGGACGGCTTCTTTTGCTATAAATGCCGAATTGCTGGATACCATTTTGTTTGACAGTTTAATTCACAATTTAGCTACAGTAAAATCGTAGAAATTGGACTTGTAAATAAAGCCTGAGAATATTATAAAACACAGATAGTAAGTTGAAAGCTCGATCTCTCCTGCTTGTTCTAGATTACGTTTTTCTTTTAACTAAAATTCTAACTATTACCGTAACTGTTTTAAAAAGTTGTTGCTATTTTTGGGGACTACATGTTGTTCTTCCTAAGTATAAGTAGTAAATTTGCCCTTAATTCAATCATTTGAGATTCTCAATTGTTTTGGTAAGTAAACCCATACATTTTGATTTATTATTAATATTGTTTCACTTTACATAGTAGCATCAAGCAATAACTGGGACGGAAGCTGGAAGGCATGAAATTTGTGTGAGGTTCGTGTAAATGTTGGTAAAAGAGAGGGGGCACCTAGCCAGCATTTGCCCATGGGCGACATTTACCTTAAGATGACCCTATGAAGTCAATATAGTGGAAATAGGCGTGCCTCAGACGTACGAGGAAGCCATGAAAAGTTATTTTGCAAAGCAATGGACTGCTGCAATCAAAGAACACAAGAATGCCCTTATAATAACAACAACTGGAACCATGTATCATTTCCTTCAGGTAAAAGTTCCATTGGTTGAAAATGGGTCTTAAAAATAAAACTACCTCAGACAAAACATTTCGTGATATAAATCAAGATTGTGTGTTAAAGGCTATGCACCAATGTAAGGGGTCAACAACAATGGTACCTATTACTTATTCCCCTACCACACTATTTGATTCAATACAAGTTCTACTAGCAATATCAGCTCAGAAAAATTTATGAAATTATTAAGTTTGATGTAAAAACGGCGGTTTGGTCTGTTGAGCTTAAGAAAGACATCTAAAATTAGGGTGGAAAGAAAAATTAAACATTTTAATCCAATTATCTAATAGCGTTAGAAGCTTTACTTTGAGTAAAGTAATGAACTTAATAAGATATCAAAGCAACCAGAACATTTTTTGAGGTGCCGCAAATGGGGTTAAGTTTAATACTTTTGTTAGGTTTGCGGTTCGTTTGTATATTTTGGATTACAATATTTTTTTGAATAAAATATTTTTAATATATATATATATAACGTATATTTTAATATTGTTGTCAAGTGACAACAATATCAAACTAATCAAATATTTTTCTTGGGGTGTCGCAAACATGTTGAAAATTTTACTTTTTGTGATTTTATACATTTTTAAACTTTTTGAGTACCAACTTTTTATTATTATCAATTATTTAATTGTGGTTTTCTGTTACATGAATAACAGACATAAAGTGACAAGTGGCAGTACATCCGAGGTATAGTGTGACTTTGAATAAGTTGGGATAGGCGCCAACTAGTGGACAAGGAGGGGAAGTATAGTTCCAGGTTCTACTCTACTCCAGTCAGTACCTTCATGAGCTTCCTGCTGTAATGTGATACTACGATTCCAATGTGAAACTGTGTTATTTGAGTTGTTTTTTCATCTTTTTCTTTGTGTGCTACAGGCTATACGATTAGTGTTATTTTCTTTTAGTTCTATCTTTTAATGATGGAGTAAAAATGGGAATGTTAAAAACAGTGCAGATTATACAAATAAACAAGAGCTTCATCCTTAGCTTTCCAAAATACACTTAATGAAATATTACTGCCGACTTACAAAGAAGTAATTAAGTGCTACCTTAATACAAAGCATGAGCTAAAGCCAGAGAGTTATTTTAAGGAACCTACTGTTAGTGATATATTGTACAAAACATTGAAAATTTGTGGTCAATTGTTTCTATTCCTGTTATGGCCCACACTCGTATCTTGAATATAATTAGAAAATTATGATAGATACAGAAATATTTTAAGATGAAAAAATAGAAAAGGAACAAAAGCATTTGAATCAAATTTGATTTTTTTTTTTTAAGAATGAAAGTATTATCACTTTAATATTGCTGCCTACAAATGAGTAGATTTTGCAATTTGTATCTGTGAGAAAGAAAGAAATGTTCCGAAATAGAGAAAGCTTTTTTAAATGACCAAAGTACGACCCGGAAAATAGCTATAAGTACAGTTGATGTTGAAACATTAAGAAAATCAGCATTGAATGAAAAAAAATAAAACTTAAAGCAATGGAGAAATAAATAAATTATAAGAATCAAAAAGTTCTGGAAAAGGATGGAATAGGTGAAAAATATGACTTATATAGGATGTATAACGAGCACAATCATTCTGAAGAAGATATTGAATTAAAATTAAGTTATGCCGTGGCTTCAACATCATTTCATATTGCAGCAACAATCTCGCATATTCGCATAAAACTGCCTTCTGTAGCTTCAGTGTGGTATATGATCAAACTGGTATTTGTGACAGGTCCCTGGCAGCAATTGCAATAGCAATTATGCAGGCTATTGGCCTAACTACTGGAAAGGACAAAAGTAAAGTTATTCATAGAATGAAGAGGAAAAAAAGAATAAAAAAGGGAAGAAAGCCATAATGAGAGCACAATAACTACAACAAACAATTGACTTTATTTTGAAGGTAGTAAAGACAAAACTGTACAGGACAAGGGAGAGAGCAAATGTTATAGGAAAACCGCGTAGAAGAACATTTGTAACTTACTGGATCGAAATATTTGGGACATGTGTCACCACGTTCTGGCACTGTAAAGGCTATTAAAAGTAGCATGGTGTCGTTTTATAATAATGATAACTAATCCTTAAACATCATTACTGTGGAATGCGATGGAACTGTCACTAACACGTCTAGTGCTACTTATGAAGTAATCTCTTTACTAGAAAAAGAAATCACTATAATGGATTCTATTTCATGGAAGTGAACTGCCTTATCAATTGAGCCAGTCATTCAAAGAAATTCCTACTTTGCAGCGCATGTAAACATTCTGCTATGTTTGGTAACGGACGAACTTAAACATGTGAGAGAGTAGGGCCTACGTTGACTACTAAAAGCAAGGACGAAAAACAAAGAAGCAATTAGAAAATATGGTATTTCGGCTATAAGTTTTAAAGCTGGAAAATATATTGACATGATCACTTTGGCATGCCATCAAAGTAACAGAACCACAAATGACCAAGAATATTAGTGATGACGGACTTAAACTTTTTATAACAATAACAGTAAAATCTAATGAAGACCTTCAGTTGACTTTACCCACTATCCGTGTCACACGCAAGTCGTTGAAAGACTGATAATGTTAGTGAATCGTCACTAACCGTGTGTGGGACCTCTGTAGGGGACTGGGTTTTTAAAAGCCAAAATAGAATCTCAGAAATGTATGCTAAGGTTTGAATCTAAAAAGCATTTTAATGCAAAGGTGAAATGACTATGTTATTCTTAGAAAACAACGCATCTTAAATTTATCCATATTCTATTCAATGTTTTAAATATGCACCGGTACCGTATTTGCATACATTGAAAATGTTCATCCTGTAGTTGATGTATGTTGCTTTTATAATACATATATCCATTACTATAGTAGTTATGTAAGTTTTATATTATATAATTGTATTAATTTAAATTCCATAAAAAATCACAAAAATGTGCTGTATTAAAACATATTTTGTGCACAAATAAATTCCATCTTGATTCACTTTTAAAGATTTAAATGAACATTATGCTTTTATTTTCACCAACAATATTATTTAAAGTGGTCCAAGTAAAAATTTTAGTCGTTGAAAAATTCTTGAAAACTTTGCATTTTTTACTTAAAAGTTCATTTTCCAATTATATTGCTACGGAACTTAAAAATATTTTCATAGATCTTTACTATTTCTCATTCATTAAGCTATTCCTAAGAGGCAACTTTTGCTCCCTGTTATAAAACTTAGTTTAAAAAATAGTATTTTAGCTGAGATTTCATTCCACCCTACTAAGCAACACTAATATATTTACTAGGAAAATGAGGAGTGAGGTTGCCTTTTTCACTGTGTCAGAAGATACTGTCGCACGAGCTTAACGTTCTTTTATATATTTATCTATCATTTTTACTCTTTAACCGTCTTAAGATAATTATATTCCATTCACGGTAGGAATTACTCTCTGAAAGGTCTTTTTTCCTACCAATATCCTACTATATAGTAGATTTATGGCAGGGAAAAAGGCCTTTCAGAAGTCAATTCCTACCGTGAATTTAATATAGTTTAATTTCAAGATTATCACACGATATTCAATACACCGGGAATTATTACCTATCTTTGGCATTAATTTTAAGTTTATTATAGGCTTCAAGTTATTATTTGATATATAATTTGAATAAGATTAACCTTAATGATCTTTGTATATCAATAAATTGTTTAGCTTGCTTAGTGGGTTATTAAAATTTTTGATTTAATAAATATATGTTTATTTAGTATGAATCAAACTAGAAAATTAAAACATGTAATTGGTTTCCAGAGGAAAATATTATCTATCGTTTTAAAATGTAGTCTTCAAAAACTGTAGAACTAAAGTAACACCCATGTTAATTTTTAAAATAGCATAAAGCCGTTAGAAAAATCAAATGCCTTAAAGTTAGATAATGTATTTCTCATGACTATATTCTTACGCTAATGATAATGTTTCTACTATATATCTATTGTTTATAATGGAAAATTAAAGAGGTATTTAAAAACAACAGTTTTATCTAATTTTAAATTAATCGCGTAGGTCTTATTTAGTTGAAGAACTATATGATCGTGCGGATAGTTATGTTGAGTGAGGTGAATATAGAACCTTGTGATGCTTGGCGCGTCATTATATGTATAAACTTTGTAAAATATATTTATAATTCAACTGTATAATAATTTTGAACCATAATTTAATTAATCATATCGAATGTAAATAGTTATAACTTAGGGGTAGTCGGTTTAAACAGATTTAAAAAGTGTTATGATAATTTGAGAGGTGGGTTAAAAGTGTTGACTTCTTAAGAAATATTATTTTTCGATATTAAGATTTGAAATTGTTTGAATTAACGAAGTTGGTATGTTTATAAATAAAGTTTCTTTATGTGCAATATGTGAGACGTTAATTCTTTACAACTGAACACCACTACTTTTTATAAATTGATGTTTGTTGTGGCCGGGTTCTAAGTATTGTGCTTCACGTTTCAATAAATGGCTACTCTAGCGGCTGAAGCTGGAAACATCTGTGTCGTATATTTTTTATGTTTAAAGTAAGTGTTGGGTGCCACACATTTACCAATAGTTTTAATTCGTGTTTCTTTTACGATTTGATAACAAAGTCGTAAATCAAGTACATAATGACTGATTATACACGCTAAATATATTGTTTAATAACGATTGGCGCTTATGTAGCTACAGTTTTTAAATGGGAGTCATTGACATAATGGCCGTACAGGTTGCTCGTGAATAACAGTAAACTTTATCCAATCGTGTCTGTTATTGTAATTCTCCCACTTCGAGTATAACTTTTAAGAAGATTCTCTTTAAAAAGTATTTAGTTTTCTTACGAGTGGTCAGAAATGATAATTATATTTGTTTACAAACTATTTTTCAGCTGTACAGATTTGATAAGGCTTGGTATACAACTGATTTTGGTGTTGTTTACATTCATATTTTATATATTAGGTGACTTAGAATAGTTGTGAACACTGGTTCATCACAATTGTTTTACACACAGTTATTATAATCATTGTATAACTTGATAATTACAGTAGTTGAACAAAAAGAGAATCATTTGGTTGTGATACTTAAGCAAGCTCTTACACCAGTGTTGATACTATCGTCTGACACCTTAGCCCAATCGGTAGCGTGTCTTACTACTGAATTAAGGGTCATTTGTTCAATTCTTGGAATGGTCGGAAAATTTATTATTGGTGAAATGTAGGTTTCCCTTTTCATGGTGATGAATTAACAACAGGGGGTTTGATTACACACAACAATTTTACATTCTTTATTCAACCTTTTTAAAATAGACTAAAGAATAACTTCGTAATCAAAAACAGGTAGGCATATAACTAAGGCAACTGCTATTATACAGCTTCAATATTAATTTGATTTTAATCCAAGTGTGATTGATTTATCACTATGTTTAAAGATGTAGGTTAGCTTAACCACATCGATATTTACTACGTTTAAAAATAATTATATAATTACTGGTAGGGCCTATTCCAAGCATTCCTTGTAAATGCCATTGGCACATACTTTTGAACCTCTTTTGTTTGGAGGCTCAATAAGCTCTCACTAAATAACTACAGGGTGTCTACTGGGTCATGAAAATCATGAAAAAGTTACTCATTTCAAAAAAAAGAGATCACAAAAGTCCCTGAAAAATCAAGAATTTTCAATATTTTAGTCAGTCATGAAAATATTTTTATTTTTGTGTCCTGCACATCATAACGCGAACACGTCAAATGTCTAGTCACCCACTACCCATGATGCCATGCGCTAGCCACAAGTTTCCTGATTGTTTTTACCCTAATACTAAGAACAAGGTTAACGTTCACCATCTAGTTAAAGGTTAATGTTAATTATGAGTGCATTATGCCTATATATGCATTATATAATGTTCAACCGTTTACCGAAGGAATTTTGTGGTTAAGAAAGGTCACCAAAAGTCACTAAATTTTGTTTTTCCAACTCGGTAGACACCCTGTAACTAGGATTACAATATATACTATCAAAGCAAATAAAAGTAGCTTACTTTATATCTTATAAAATGTGAATCGCTCATATCTAAACTGTAAATAAACTTCTTTAAACCTAGTGCCCAGATATTTCACAATCTATGCTAATGTAGAAAGCTTTCCTGGATTATATACAAATTACCTCACATGGGGTAGGTTTTTCTGAACATTGCATGTAAATTGGTCCTATGTGACTAGAGACCGGTAATATTTTAATCATATGCTTAAAATAACTTTTTGTCATAACCTAAATTTATATAATCTTTATTTGCCATAACCCAAGTATAATAATATTGGCGAAGTTACACAATCAGAAATTACAATTAAAATAGAAGCTAAACAATAATAATATTTAGCACCGCGTCTTACTACCCGTTTGGGTTATACACTTTAAGTACTAATTACTCTAATGGATTAGGAATTGGGAAGGTTGAATTAGAGGAAGTGAACCTGCATTTGCATGGAGGGAGAGTGGAAAACCATTTAGGAAAAACCACCCCCAGTTCACCCGCCCGAGATTCGAACCTTGATCTACCCATCCTCAGCAGTAGAGCTCAACACGATAAGCGCGTTAGCCAACTACGCCACTGAGGCGGGTCAGAAGCTAAACAAATAATACACAAACACAAATAATGACATAAAGAACTAGAGCTAGATACAGGTATATTTCATGACATGGAAACACAGTAAAAATATTGTTTAGGTTTATGAGAGAAGAGTTATATTGAGCTTAGTCTAATGATACACTATCTCACACATGTGAGCATTTACACACACATACCAGAAAGTGTAATCTTGCGACCAAGCGCCGCCATGCAAATTATTTGCAAGTTGTACATTGGATTTGAAAACATTCAGTTCTATTTTCTTTACCTTGTTGGTTGTGAAAGTAATGAAATAAGATACTTGCTATTTTCTTTACCTTGTTGGTTAAGCACAACATAACTATTAATTACTATTCAACAAAAAATCATCTAAAACTAAATTTACCGGTGGTTACATAGTTTAATCTAAATTAATTACAATAGACTGAATAACCAATTATGAGGTCAAGGGTTTGAATACTGGCAGATTAAATAAAAGGGTGGTGGGGGCAATCCCCATTCAACTCCACATTAGTGCAGGTCCAATTCCACACCCATAGTCTTAAGTCATTAAATAGGCCTAGATAGTGTGTTATAACACTTGAACAAAATAGACTAAGCCTAGGCCACATTATTCTCGCTCACTTCTTTTGATTTGATAAGCCTAGGCCTATTTAAGTTTAGGTGAGCTTCCTTTTTCTATGCATCATGTTCTACTATTTGTTCGAGTTATCCACATATTTTCCATTCAAGGTTTGGGTTGAATTTAGAGGAAATATAACTTAACTGAATGGGTCTTTAGGGAGATTTAGGGACCATTTAGAAAAAAAACACCCTCTGTAGGCCTACACCATACCTGGATCTGAACCCCAACCTCCCCTTCATCAACGATCCAGTGTTGCAAGATTACTTATTATCATAGGTCCCACTATATTCTATTTTAACATTGGTCCTGCTGGTTTCTTAGCAAAAAAACCCTTTTTTAGTCTAATAAGGAGAGATTGAACAGGAATGTTAAGGAAACATACAGGCATGCATCTTGGCCTTTATCCTATATATTATTTATGTTGTCAACATCTTTTTTTCTCAACTAATACAAAGCCTACAGCGATGAATAAAGTATCAGTGGATAGGATTTTTCTATCGACTTCTGACACTGCATAATCAGTTTACGTTAAAACACATTGTTTGTTTAAAATTTAAATTAAAAGAAAAATCTATGATGTTTTAATGCTATACATTATTTCTTTTGTCAATATCCTTTTCTCTCAACCAATACAAAACCTACAGCGATGAATAAAGTATCACTGGATAATATTTTTTTCTGACTTCTGACATTGCATACTCAGTTTACGTTAAATCAGCCCAGCCCACTGTAGTTGTGTGTGTGTGTATGTGTGTGTGTATATTCCATTCACCGTAGGAATTGACTTCTGAAAGGCCTTTTTCCCTACCATAAATCTACTACATAGTAGGATATTGGTAGGAAAAAAGGCCTTTCAGAGAGTAATTCCTACCATGAATGGAATATATGTGTTTGTGTATGTGTGTGTGTATATATATAAAACCCAGCCTACTGTAGTTTTATATATATATATATATATATAAAATTTATTATGCATGCTATATGATTTGACCAAGCATTTAAATATAGTAGGCCTTATTTATTCAGAATCAAGAAAAACAAATTTTAATACAGTAACGATCCGCTTTGGTGGCCCAGTAGTCTAATTCATGGGTCAGCAAAGGGTTGATCTCGCAGCACTTTTCAATCATTAACGTAAGGAAACACTACCACCACGAAAAGGTAAGCTTACCCTGCATTATTCCACTATGGTACAGCTTACAAGATAGGGTCATTGTGTAATTTTATTTATGACTGCTACCTTTCAAGGTAAACAGAGTTGGCCTATACATTTTATTTATTTTATATATTTTCTATAAATGCAGGGACATATGTATTGGTGAAAATGTCGAATATAAGGAGTAAATGCAAGGTGTATAGAAAAAAATAATTAAAAGTAAAATAGAGAAATAAAGGGTGATCACACGACCTTAGAAAAATGTTAGTCGATAGAAGCCCCAAGAAGGTTGCTGACCCCTGGTCTAATGTGTCACTCTCACACTAGACTAGACTGCTTACTAGGGTTAGATTAAGGTTAGAATACTGGTTGAGTGTACTGAGGGTGGTTTTTTCTTAAATGGTTTTCCACTCTCCCTCCACACAAATTTGGATACACTTCCTCTAAATTTAACCCTTTTCATCATTAACTCATTAGCATAATTAGTACATATGCACCTAACCTAAACAGGTTGATGTAAGACATCCTGTTAAAAGAAAATATATATAGTAAGGAAAGGAGTAAGAGACATAATAAAATATAAGGCAACAATGTAATATTCTTGGAAACAATATTGTATAGTAAGCAGTTGAAGAAAAAGAGAATGTTTGTGTAGAAGGAATAGAAAGAGGAATGGATAGGGGTGGTTGTGGGGAGGGGGGAAGAGACCATGCATTAAGTTACTGGCATACCAGCTGCAGAATTTATTTGTTGCTTTCTTTATTTGACTGTTTCATTGCAGGGAAAATAAAGTGAAAACCTACAGTAATATTATATCACATAATATCAATATTTTTTTCAAAAAAATACAAACTATAGGCAATTTGGTCAACACATTTCTTCTAAAAGTTTTTTTTGTTTAGCACCACATCTTACTACCTGCTCGGGCTACACCCTTATGTACTAATTATGCTAATGGTTTTAGGGATGAGGAAGGCTATATTTATAGGAAGTGTACCTGCATTTGTGTGAAAGGTGGAAAACTATTTTGGTAAAACCATCCTCAGCACACCTGACTGAGATTCAAATCTCAATCTCCCCGTCATCGGCAGCCAAGTCTACTGCAAAAGTAGTGTCTTAGAGCATGCGGCAACCAAAGCGGGTATTTTATTTAATTGTGGAAGTAAAAGCTTTGGTATTGAAAAAAAAAGTTTTCCATCTAAATTGTATATGTGTGTTCTTCAAAGTATTCAATAACATTTGTTTAATCTAGGCCGATGCTAAGTTTGTTTGATTCAATTTATAATCTACCTGTTTCATATTTATTCAAAATAATTAATAATATTTTAATAATTTGAAGGGAAATAAGCTAAGCATTTTCAAAAATCAGTCAATTGCTTTGTATGCAAAATACAATGAGTGGATTTTTTAAAGTTTTTTTAAGGTTCAAAAAACCCCAGGCTTTTTTTTTTACTGAGTAAAATTATAACAACCATGTTCCCAGTACATCTAGCTAGAGGGTGGAGGTTGATATAGATAGCAACAGCAAGGGTGAGGGTGGACAAGGAAAGCAATGACCAGGGTGAGGGTGGATTGTTTTAAAACTGTTTAGAAAGACATTTTAATTATCCTCGGCTCCATACTGGGGCCAGAACTTATAATATGCACAGGCAATGTTAGCGAGATAACCAGCGAGGCACTATGCCTCAATGCGTTGACTAACCAGCACTGGTGGATTTTATTTCAAATCCCACTCAGGTTGAAGTTATTTCATGTGAAATACGAGGTGTTCTGAAGTCTTATCTAAGTGCGATCTCAGGTGTAGATACCCTTATTGTGTTCAGAGCCTTAAAACTATTGATGTACTTACATAAGAATGATGGATCCTACTGTTTGAAGTTACTTTCTTGTACCTTTATTTTGCTATGGTTTAAACAGTAAGGCAGTTTTAGTTATAATTTCATTTGTTAACGACCTTGCATAAAACCTGTCAAATATAGGCTATATATATATTTTTTAAATTGGGAACTTTAGGGGCACTTTTAACGTGCATAACGGCATGCCTTTTGAATCTCAAGTCGTAAGCCTAGTCTTAAAATGTAGCCAGTTTAAAGAAACCTTTATTATGCATTTATTTTAGTTATATGTACTTTATATAATTCAAGTTTTTTATTAAAATTAGTTTTGGTAAACAGAAACAGATGAATTGAATATGCCAAACCAATAATTGAATTATTTTAAACTGTTTGCAGTTGTAAGTACCTCAATGGTAAATTTGTTTGCGTTAGCAAGTCCATAGGCTCTACTTTGACATCATCCACTCCTTCGGCTGACCTTGGGGATTTGCATACACCTACCTTGTATATTAACAGTACTACCATGCTCAAAGGCTGTGATAGGTACACTCGAAGGCTGTGTTAGGTCTACTCAAAGGCTGTGATAGGTACACTTGAAGGCTATGTTAGGTCTACTCAAAAAGTGTGATAAGCCTACCTGAAAGTTGTGATAGCCCTATTCGGAAGTTGTTATAGTCCTAGGCCTACTCAAAGGTTGTGATGTCCTACTAAAAGGTTGTGATATGTCTACTCAGAGGTTGTGATATAACTACTAAAAGGTTGTGATATGTCTACTCAAAGGCTGTGATAGGTACACTTGAAGGCTGTGTTAGGTCTACTCAAAGGCTGTGATAGGTAGGCTACACTTGAAGGCTATGTTAGGTCTACTCAAAAAGTGTGATAAGCCTACCTGAAAGTTGTGATAGCCCTATTTGGAAGTTGTTATAGTCCTAGGCCTACTCAAAGGTTGTGATGTCCTACTAAAAGTTTGTGATATAACTACTAAAAGGTTGTGATATGTCTACTCAGAGGTTGTGATGTCCTACTAAAAGGTTGTGATATGTCTACTCAAAGGTTGTGATATGTCTACTCAGAGGTTGTGATATAACTACTAAAAGGTTGTCATATGTCTACTCAGAGGTTTGTGATATAACTACTAAAAGGTTGTGATATGTCTACTCAAAGGCTGTGATAGGTACACTTGAAGGCTGTGTTAGGTCTACTCAAAAAGTGTGATAGCCCTATTCAGAAGTTGTTATAGTCCCAGGCCTACTCAAAGGTTGTGATGTCCTACTAAAAGGTTGTGATATAACTACTAAAAGGTAGTGAGTGATGTCTTTCTAAAAGGTTGTGATATTTCTACTCAGAGGTTGTGATATGTCTACTCAGAGGTTGTGATATAACTACTAAAAGGTTGTGATGTCTTTCTAAAAGGTTGTGATATAACTACTAAAATACTGATAGGCTTACTCAAAGGCTGTGGTAGGCCTACTTGGTGTTTGTGAGGCCTACTTGGAGGCTGTAGACAAATAATTTAAAAAAGAGTTTGTGACCGTTGCAATCAAATAAAGTGTAATTTATTTAAACATTAAAGGTAGGCTACTTAAATACATTTTGTTTGTATCTTTCAATAATAGAAATAAGAAAGAGGATAAAATCAAATCATTATACAAGATAAATGATAATGCATTTGCATTGTGAAGAAAATACTCGTTTATTTACAAGTATGTGTACGCTAGAAATAGCTCTATAAAAATAAACTAGGCCTACAGGGCTAGACTAAAAAGTACAATATTATGCATACACAAGTGGGTAATGGTAGTCAGTCAAATGTAGTATAGTAATACAAATGTACAGTAGAAGATGAAATGTGTTTTGATACATTGCCTTCCCTAAAGGAAGAAGTTGGAAGTGGTCTGTCTCCCTTGGACTCTTTAAGACACCTATAGGCCCGAGTCAACATGCTTTGGTAAACTTTTCATGACACTGTACCATCAATGCCTATGATAATGCTATGAATGTTCTCCTGCAATTCATGAAATGTGCGGGTTTGTCCCATAAACCCTTCTTAGATAGCCCCAAAGTTAATAGGTACATGTGGTCAGGTCTGGGGAAAGTGTAGTTCACAAACTTTTCTCACAGTTTGTCTGTCTGGGAATGAATGCTTCATGAATTCGGGCCAGCTCCACTCTGGAGATATGGAAAGTGGCCCCATCTTTTTAAAGTGTGCATCACTCCCACTTTTCAGGGGTTAATGGTGCATAAAAGTGTTCACATATTCCTAGGTACATGTTAGTGTTGACTGTTACCTCAAAGAAGATGAGCACTATGATCCGCTATGCGGACATGACACACCACACTTTGGTTTTTGCGACATGGATTGATTCTTCGGGGAGTATGTTGGTGGGTATTTACACTTGCCCAGTACATTCAGTTGTGAGAGTTGATGGGCCTAGTTAAATGGAACCAGGCTTCATCTTACATAAAATATTGAGTTGAATCGAGCATCCCGTCAGCATTGCTCTCTCTTTTAATTATTGCATGCACTTTCCACACTACGACCTCAACTTTGGATTTTGCAAGACACGTACACATTTTGTTCGACCTACACTGACTTGCTGTGCTAATTTCCAGATACTTTACTTAGGGCTTTAGTTAATCTTCACAGCGTGAAAAGGCAGGCTACTTTTATGTGACCTCACCCTGTATTAACTACTCTAAAAACCTAAGAAAATTTCACTTTTAGCTACACTAACACATAGCTTCTTGAAACACTTTTCAAATTTCTTTCTGTGACGAGTGAATCCTCCTTAAAATTTTAAACTTTTAACTTAATTAACTATGAAACATGCCATTGATATTGCATTTCTCTGAGGCAGAACTGGTTTTGTTGTAGAATTAATATAGATTAAAATTATATTGGGGTTTATTCCTGAAAACAAAACTCCTACGATCATAAGTAGTCATTTATATTGTGCTATATCAAAGTCACATAGTTACCACTGAGCTATGTTTAGAAAACATTAATTCATCAAAACAAAATTGCTATTTCTATATAAAATGCCATGCTACTATAACAATTGTAACTAAGGACACCAAACTAACTCATGTAATTGTAAATATAAATATATAGACATTAGTGGTGTACAAAGGTCGATTTTTAAATGTGAAATTAAGTTAAGCCTAAAATAAAACCTGCAAAGTTGAAGATAAGGTTTTTGTAGCTGTCACATAACACTATTAATTTTTAAATTATCAATTAATGCTTCGTACTTACTTAATCTATGGCACTATGAACTTGAAAGTTAATTCATTTCCAGACTTAAAAAAGTACGCCACCTATCTCTATCTTGAGCTAGTTCTATACAGTCCACCTCATTACACTCTACCCTATCTTTGAGCTGGCTCTCTCCATTCCACCTCATTACACTCTATCCCTGTATTTATCTAGTTCTTTCCAGTCCACCTCATTACACCCTATCCCTATATTTATCTAGTTCTTTCCAGTCCATCTCATTACACCCTATCCCTATTTTGAGCTAGTTATATCCAGTCCACCTCATTACACCCTATCCCTATATTGAGCTAGTTATATCCATTCCACCTCATTACACCCTATCCTTATATTGAGCTAGTTATATCTACTCCACCTCATAACACCCTATCCCTATATTGAGCTAGTTATATCCACTCCACCTCATAACACCCATATCCCTATTTTGAGCTAGTTATATCCACTCCACCTCATAACACCCTATCCCTATATTGAGCTAGTTATATCCACTCCACCTCATAACAACCTATCCCTATATTGAGCTAGTTATATCCACTCCACCTCATAACACCCATATCCCTATTTTGAGCTAGTTATATCCAGTCCACCTCATTAAACTCTATCCCTATATTTATCTAGTTTTATCCAGTCCACCTCATTACACCCTCTTCCTATATTTATCTAGTTCTATCCAGTCCACCTCATAACACCCTATCCCTATTTTGAGCTAGTTATATCCAGTCCACCTCATTACACTATCCCTATATTTATCTAGTTATTTCCAGTCCACCTCATTACACCCTTTCGCTATTTTGAGCTAGTTATATCCAGTCCACCTTATAATACTATCCTTATATTGATCTGGTTCTATTCACTCTGTCCTAAGCTAGTTCTATCAAGTCCACTTTATTACATTATCCCTATCTTGAGCTAGTTCTATCCATCCCACCTCATTACACCCTATCTCTATCTTGAGCTAGTTCTATCCACTCCACCTTTCAGGTCCATTCTAATATTATCCTCCTAGTTCTGTCTAGGTCTTGCCAATAATCTCTTCACATTAATTTTGTCACTCAATAGCCTGGACATAGTTCTTTATTCTTCCATTCACACTGCATGTCCTTTTAACTATAATCTGTGAGATTTAACTATCCTAACATTGTCTTGTGATGAGTACAGATTTCACAACTCATCATTCTCTAACCTCTTCCACTCCTCAGTATCATAATCCCGTTTGGACCTATTATCTTTCTAAGCACCTTGTTTTAGAACACTTAAATTTATCTTTTCATCATGTAAGGTAAGAGACCATGTTTCTCAAACATAAAAAACAACCAGTAAAATTATTGTTTTGTAGGTTATGAGTTTAACTACCTGGACAGCAGGCGAGATGTTAATAACCTATTAACCTATTAATAGCATGCACTTACAGACTGTATCCTTTTCCTAATTTCCACTCTAAGATTGTTATTGCTAGTTTTTTTTAGTTTTAATATAACTGGTGATGCTCAAGTATAATATTTTGATATTTTAAGTTGATCTTTTGATTGTAAGCAGCAATTTAAAGCATCTATTGATATTTTTCCACAGGGAGAGTCCATAGTTTAGCCGATTACGATGGCACAAAACAGTCTTCATGTGGTACCGGCAAGTTTGCAATCAACCTAATGTCACACCGTATAGCAGTCCTTCCCCTCACCATTAAGGTAAGTACATTTCTTTTGATTTAAAAATTTGACTGTGGCAAAGTAAAGCTTACAATAATTTAATGTTCTTTACTCTGAACTGGGACGATGTTGCTGAATCCAGAGCAGATGCAATAAAGGTTACATCAATTTAATGTTCTTTACTCTGAACTGGGACGATGTTGCTGAATCCAGAGCAGATGCAATAAAGGTTACATCAGTGATTTTTTATTTTTTCTCCCAAATATATCTGTGTTATCATTTAACATTTCACATTGAATTTTGAAGGAAAATTACTCAAAACAATTTTCTCTAAAGGTTTTGTTTATAGGCACTGTATTAAAGAATACTATTTTGTTTGCTTTGAAGGATTTCAAAATTTGAATGTCATAACATTCATACAAAAAAAAAGCTACTAAGGGAATTTAAAGATGTTCATTACTTTTGAAATAAAGGTACGGTACATTTAACAGATTTTCTCACTTATTTACTTAAATAATGAAACCATCTACTTATTCGGAAGCTATATAAAATTATGTGATACACATTGTTACATACACATAAAAAAAATTAGGATCATCACAGCTCACCACACAACTTCAGGAGATATTTGATTGTTTTGTCGGCACTAGAATGCTTTTAGTTTTGCTTTCAATTTTTAACTTTGTAATCACAACACTAATTCACTTCCTTTTTGATACTATTTTTTTTTGTGTCTATTCATTTTCAATTAAGAATAGTGGAAGGATAGAGGAAGATGGAGGCATTTTACTAAACTGACCCGGCCACAGGATGGAAGCAGTTGATGACGATTATTCATTTTCATTGGTTTTTATCTCCTATAAAAACTTACAATTTTTTACTTCACCAAGAAGTTATTTATTATTTCTATTGGTTTTGTATATTTTTGTTAAACTGTAGCTAATTACAAATTTGAATCAAAATCATTAAAAGTTGATTTTGAGAAAATTGATTTTTTTCTCTTTTTACCCTTAAGTGTATTACCCTTAATTTTAGGGTTAGATATTTATTAAAAAAACTCTTGGAAACCTTATGAAAGCCCTAGCCAAGTTCCAGCTTGATCAGTAAAATAGTTTGATCTCTAAGCTGATTAACAGACAAACACAGACAACATTGCGAAAATCAATTTTTAATGTTTAGGGGGTCAACATCCACAAAAATATCAAATTTGTTAACTTTGATGATGATAATAATAATACTTTTATTCTATTGGTTGCAATAAATTAAAAAAGGCTGTATCAAACTTTTTTTTACCATTATTGCATTTTAAACAAACACAATCTACCAATCAAATAGCTTAAGTAGGTTTTAATAAAACATTGATTGATATTACTGGTATATTTTTATATATTAGACATCTTTAAATTAAACCAAATAAACATTTATAGTATTTGACATTGGACCCATATGGTATTACACTTTTTCACTACAGTCTACAACTATAACTGCATTGAATTTGAGAGATATAGATGTCATTGTTAATATCTATAACATTCTGTTCAACACCATTGTGGTTTACTACTTAAAATGGGGTCACCTGATATTACGATTAATGTTAATAAGGCATCATGGGCTCTATCATGCTTTCCACTTTTAGTGTTAGCCTTCATTTTCTTTATGGGTGAGGAATTTGTGTGCAACATCTTACGACTAATTTGAGCTATCCACATATTTATACATATTGGGTAGTGATGAGGAAAGTAGATTTATGAGGAAGCTTACCTTGTTTATCTGTGTAGTGGAATAGTGGAAAACAATCTAAGAAGTACCACCTGGTATACCTACCTGGCTTATATTCAAACCTTGACCTCTCACCCTCAAACCATACAAGAATAAACTGACTCCTTTGCATGTCCACATGTTCAGCTGAGAGGAAAATTGTCATCAGTATTTCATGCATCAACACATTGTTCTATATCCAACATACTACTAGCTATTCCCTGGTTCTAGCTCTAAGGCTCTCCACAACTACCCTCACTGCGATAACTAGGTATCAGATTATTTTTACAAATAAAAATAACAATTTAATTATTTTTTGTTTTTTTAAAGTCGATTCTATCAAATAATGATAATAATAATAATTAACACCACGTCTTACTACCCATTCAGGTTTTATGCATATCTAGTGTAAAATGAACAAAAAAAGTAATATCCGACTTACATTTTTTCATCCCAATTTTAAACCAAGAACACATTAAGAATTGTAAATATTAATGTTTCTACATAATAGATTTACATTGATCAATTTTTGTCCTGTGTATTTATGTCCACTCCATTCGCCCTGAACCATGGAAGACATACTTGATAAACTTTCAGGTTAGACAAAGGGTAGAGGGACACATTTTTAATGATGAATCTCTTTCCGTCATCCCTCAAGATATTTTTCTAAGTAGACAATATATTATGTTCTACTGTTTACAATGTTATGGGTGCATACTTCATGATTGCCACCATCGCTGTATACTGGGGAAGGTGAATAGATATTTGCTTCACCCAGAAGCTATTTCATACATTCAGCAATGTCATGTAACCTGTGTTTCTCTGAACTGATCTTCTAATGCTATTGTAGGGATGTCTGGTCATTCCTTTATCAGTTCAGCTAATGCTTTAAATATTTCATTCAGAAATGTCTCTATAATGTCCCGCATTTACTTAGTACTAAAACTTTCTTAATTACCCATCTAGTGATTGTGTGTTGTCATTTTGACAACTTATATTGTTATACATCACTTGTCACACGCTGACGACCTTACATTCTTGTGTCAAAAGTTGCTTTTCTTGGCCCTCCCAAATAACACCTCTAAAGTTTGTCACTGCTGTTTATAAACATCTTGTGTAGCCTATATATATTTATATCTTTGTATATTATGTGAATAGCCAATGAAAGAGACGCACTTTCAATTAAAACTTTATTTTTGTTGTTCTGTGAATGTAGTTAATGTTTTCAGCATTATTGATTTTTATTTTTTCAGGATTTTTCTTTGGCTAATCTGTGAATGATGGCATACCTCAGAGTTAAATTCCAAAAGATGACCCAAAATGACATTGCAACTTTATCTTCATAGGCTCTTATTTTTAAATGTGGGCCATAACACTATTAAAAAAAAGAAATGTTTACTGCTGAAAAAGTGTGAAGGTAAGCACAAAAGCTATACATACATAACTAATCACGCCGTTCCCTTACAGGGTAGGCATGAAACTGTGCGTATTTTTCAAAATAGTCCAACATAAGTTAAAATTATAACTTATTTGTGGGGAAGCTAGCATTACATGTTCAAAGAACTAAATTCTTGCTTTCACATATACATTTATCTATATATTTTTCTTAACATAGTTGAAATATGGTATTGTACTGTACTATAAGTGATTACAGTAGCCCCATGGCTTCTTTGGTGCTGACTGACAGCTCACAGCTGCCGGCTTTGAAAAGTTACCAGACCAAATTATGTATCCCTACGCCGAACTAAATGATCTGCAAAAACACATGTTTAGCAGCTGTCACTTCTGAGTCAAAATTTAGGTATATATCTAAATGTTGACTGTCAGAAGTCATTTGTGAGCTGTCAGTCAGCACCAAAGAAGCCATAGGGCTACTGTAGCTATAAATGTGAAATCGCAAGCGATATGGTTGATATACATCTTAAAGGTAGGAAAAACCTGGGAAATTCATAGGATTTTGTATGGCAGGGAAAAGTCAGGGAACTTTTACAAAGTAACAGAGACTAAAAATATTTTTGTGATTTGCAAAATATGAATATATTTAATGTTTGTGCAACTAGGAATGCACCTGAAAGTGTCTTTCTGGTCATTATAAACTTGTATTCATTATATCTTCTCTGTTTGTAGGTAGACAGTAAGACTGATCCCCCAGAAACTTGGAAAATTTGACAAATTATGTTAGGTAGTTTACAGTCTTCTACTATTACCTCTTATACATTTTAAAAATAAATACAATTACATCTTATTCATACAAACTAGTTTGCCTTACAAGGTTTAAAGGGACCAACAACAATTCCTTAAGTTGGAACCTCTTTAATAACTGTTTGTTGTAAATTAATTATAAAGGAGAATGGGTGTAAATATGTATTAATATAAATCATCCAACACAGTAATGTCTTAACTTTCTTCATGCTAGTTGTATCTATAATGCGCAACAAAGTATTCAAATTCTCACTGCTTTTATTTGGTAGATTTTAAGCACTAAGATAAATTTATTGGTGGGAATAATTGTAGCTATCATCACCATTTCTTATTTTATGATTCATCATAAGCTTTGATTGACCTTGCACTTAAAAACTTTGTAATCTTTGTAAGCAACATTAAAGTTTAATAGTGTTCTTATTGTTTTGGATTGTTTGCTAGATATTTTTTAGTTTCCACTAAGGCTAGATGGCAACTTTTTGAAGTTTACATGATATATTTTATTTTAAATTAATTTATACTATTTATGTTTTTTTTCTTGACTTGAAAATTCTGCTTTTGGGCTACACATCTTATTGACAATAATGGTGAGAAAGATTCACATCATTGCACATTTATTCTTTTTTTTTTCTCACACAAATTTTATAATAAAATTATTACTTACTGTGTGCTTTTAGGGAAGAGTCATAAAAGAGCAGTCATGGATGAAAATCTGTTAGAAAAAAATAATTTTATTGATGACATCTTTTTAGTGTCGAATTCGAGCTGCATGTGTGAAATATATTCACAAGTGAAAAAGCAGCTTGCCTGGTAAGTAAACTAAAGGGGCTGATTTTTAGCCAATAGCTGGAGTAAAGTGACTATTTTTGATAAGTCTATTTGGCTAGTATAGTTTATATTATCCTTTTAATGCATATTATTTATATTGCACTGCAAGCTATAAATCCCAAGGTTTATTATTAAAGATAGTAAGATAGTACTTCTTTATATTTGTATTTTGCACCAAATAACATGTATCAGTGCAATGACTGAAAACACTTAAGGTATTAGTTTTAAGAACTGAGCTAATATCACATCTGTGAGTTTATGATATTGATGTTAATTTCTCAGCTGAAAAGAAAGTGAATATTTATCAAAAGGTGTGTCACTGCTTTCATTCTACAGTTTGGAGGTACAGTCTATCCAACATAAGAGTGGTGGTGACTGACAGCTAGCATAAGATTTTTTATTGCAAACATTGGTTGAAAGTAACTAATATTAATTAACATATGTGGAAATAATCACCATATTGAGAATAGAGTGCATTTTCTCTCTCCTAAAAATGTCCTTTTCATAACTGCTCATAGTATATGCCTAGGACAACATTTTTCACTGAATAAAAAGCAGATTCTTATGGAGGTATATTTGTAGCCTGCTCAAACTGTACCAGTTGGCTGGCATGAATCATCGTGCACAGCGTCTTATAATAAAAAAAATGTCAAAACGAAGCGAGGGAGAAAGGATTTTTACCCTTTATTTTCACTAAACTGGTAATTCAGTAGGTCATTATTAGTTGATGGCAGAATCTATGTGGTGTTTCTGATATTAAAAATTAACCTTGGCAAATTCTCAAGCCAGTGATTATGTTGAAAACAAGGCTCCCTTGGCGTCTTAGGTAGACAAAATATTGTTAATAAGCTAGCATATGAATTTTAAATTAAGAGCAATACGCAAGGCGTATCAAACAAATAATGTGGCTTGGCGAATTAATACAGTAGATCTGGTAACTATTCTCAGCTGCTAGTGACAGACTACCACTCCTATGCTGGATGAACTGTACTAGTGCCTCAAAAACATGTTTTTTATGCCAAGAACATTTTTAGTATGCTCCAGTGCCAGCCAGTGTGTTGGCTTTTAATGACTATACAGTCTAATTTGAGTAAACAAGAAGATAAATGTAAAGTTTTAATGGAATGCACCTTAATTTATTCCATGTTCTAGGCAACCAAATTGTAACAGAACATTTCTCAGTGTGCCTGGCTGAAATTAAAATTTCTGCTCATGAGTCATTCTGGTGGAAACCATTTTCCCCACACTGCTGGAAAGCAATTGTTTAGTCATATAAGTGAAATAAATAATTTAATACTACGGATTACTTTGCAATGTTCTATTACATAAATGAAAACTTTTTTTTTTTACAATTAATTAAGTCCCTCTATTTGAATATTTTCATACGTTGGAAAGTGATTCCCAAATTGTGAGTCGTGAGTCGATTTTTGGTGGGTAAGTTTTTCGAAATATGAACATTTTGTAATCATTTGAAAATAGTAAAAAATTCAATTCAATAATAAAATAACATTAATCACCCCTCCCCTTTTCATGCCCATTTAAGTTAGGTGGACCACAAGGATGTTCAAAAGGCCAAGAGCAATACACATATTTTTTATCATATGCTATGAGTGGTAGAAAGGTATAATAAACTAAACTCTAGGCTACTCTTTAAACACACACTTTTTTTTTAACAAATATAACTAGTTGAGCTTCTAATTAGATTAAGATGTTGGGTTCTCACCATCCTTACGAAGCTGTAAATTAGATAGTCCTCGGCAGTCAGCTGTTGATGGTAAAGCATGTATCTCTTATCATCCAGGGGCTAGCACATAGGGAAACAATTAACTACGGGAATGATTACTCACCTTTAGTGGATTACCCGCCTCGGTGGCGTAGTTGGCTAACGCGCTAGTCGTGTTGAGCTCGACCGCCGAGGACGGGGAGATCGAGGTTCGAATCTCGGTCGGGTGAACTGGGGGTGGTTTTTCCTAAATGGTTTTCCACTCTTCCTCCACGCAAATGCGGGTTTACTTCCTCTAATTCAACCTTCCAATTCCCAATCAATTAGCGTAATTAGTACTTAAAGCGTATAACTCGAACGGGTAGTAAGACGCAGTGCTAAATAATAATAATTTAGTGGATTGATGTCAACACATTTTCTTTAATTTGTGAGAAAAGACATATTACATTAAAATGGCGACCATGAAGGTCCCTGTTTCTAATGCAATATTCTCATTGCGCCTGGCAACTCTAAAGTAAAATCAATTGCGACATATACTTAGCATGGTCACTTCTCAAGAATTCTTTTTTTGGAGAAAAAGTGTCACCACACATCTTGACTACCACTCCCGCTTCAGGAAGTCTAGTCCCTTGATGCTGATTGGCCAGCACTTATGAATTCGCTCTTTTAATCTCCTCTATTTTGGGGGTTTTAAAACTCCCCTGAAGTGAGACGATTAAAAATGAAATGAAACAAAACATGTTTGTTGCTTCTGGTTGAAAAGTAATATTAATATTTAGAAGAATCTATACCCTAAACAATGGTTTTGTAAGAATGAAAAATACTAGATTGAAAAGTTAAAATCCTAAAAATAAAGTTAATGAATTGGAATTTGAATTTGGTATATTTGCTGCTTACAACGTTGATCATTGTTTGGGTTATGGTACTTAAAATTAGCATAAAACCCCACACTTTCTAATAATTAATCATTTTAGTTAAACTATTTGGTAATGTTAAGTTGAGACTAAGTTAGGCCAAGATTAGACAATTGGTAATGAACTGAAGGCAATAGGGCATAACTTTAAAAACCAAAATACAACTGAAATTATATTTTTTTTATCTTGACAATGAAAAAAATTTAATTAGCTATTAAACTTGGGGGAGGGGAGTTAATAACAATGAAAAATAAACTGGTCAAATGTCCTTGCATATTATAAAAGATGGGCACTTTGCAAGCCTTTGACATAAACAAATGACTTTCGGTGCCTTAAGAATAATATTAAATTAACAAAATAGTCAAGGGGGGGTAATGAAATGGTTGTGGGGTGAGAGCTACAAAACCTTGACCTCTTTACACAAAGTTAACAATTTTCAATTTTTTTAATACAACCATAACTAAAAAAATAATTATCAAAAAATAACACATTATTTGAGATATTTCAACTTGTGGTTTTTTTTGTAACAAAGCTAATTGCATAGTGTTATTTTTTAACTTTTTTTATACCTCATCACATTGCTTTTTCTTTTAGTTTTCTTAGCTTTTTGCTTTTTTTTTTAAAAAATGTTCACATTTTTACATCAGATTTCTTTGTTTTTATTTCTAACTTTTACTGAATTTTATCACTCAATTTTTCCTCATTCCTTATTATTTTTTTTATCGCTCTTGCTCTTAACTTTTCTTTTACCTTCCATTTCTTACTTTTTCCTCTATGTATAGTATCTTTCTTTTCCTCACTCTTGCTACTTACTTTTCTATTACTTTCTTATTCTAGCTTTTTTTGTTCATATAGCTTCATATACAGGGTATTCGGAAACTCATTGCCCAAACTACACATATAATTTGTTTGAATCCAAAGTAATACAAAATCCATACACACTTAAATCCAGAAAACTATGCTAAAACCATTAAATTGTGTTCAAAAGTCTCAGGGTACAGCGCTGGGCGAGCAAAGCTGTGCAAGAATGCATGTACAACAGGTTGCATAGGAGCTAAGCATGCGGTACTACACATGTAATAGTAGCCAGCACTTGCTGTGATGTAGGACCATAATAATGACAGGCTGTATTCCCATTTATAGATGGACTGGTGTGTTTATTATTCATATGTTCTGTGGAGGTATGCAGTACGACATGCCTAACTCCTAAGCAACCTGTTGTAAATGCATGTTTGCACAGCGTTGCTCTCCCAGCGCTGTACGTTTAAAATTTGAACAAAATGAAATAGTCCTAGCATTATTAGCCAACCAGATTCATATGTTTAGGGATTTTGTATTGCCTTTGGTTCAAACAAACTATATGTATAGTTTGGGCATTGAGTTTCCAAACAATCTGTTTATCTGTATCTCTCATTAATGTGGGGAATGCCAGGCCTCCACCGTGGTTTGGATTCCACGTTAAACTGTAGGTCCTCCATTTCATCTCACAATCACCCTACCATTACATATTAGCGTGTGTATAACCCAAACGGGTAGTAAGACGCGGTGCTAATAATAATAATAATTATTATTATCTCCTCATTAACATCACTTTGTTTTACCTTTTATTTCTATAGTCTTATCTTATGTATTGCTATTCCCTTGCTTGCTATCTCTCTCTCTATATAAAATTATTGTACTCTCTTATTTTCATTCTTCATCTCTCCCACCAGAGCTTTCTTCCTCTCCATCTCTCTTTTACTTCTTTCTTTCTCCCTACATATTTCATTATTTCTCCATGCATATCCCCTTATTTTCCTTCCAACTACTTTTATTTACCCTTCCAAATCTCTTTTTATACCGTTCCACCTCCCTTGATTTACACTTCCAACTACTTTTGTTTACCCTTCCCTATGCTTATCTTTCCACCTCCCTTTAATTACCTTTCCACTTTCACTTATTTATCTTTGAACCTCCCTCTATAAACCCTTCTAATTCTCTACCTTTGCAGCTCCCCTTATTTAACCTTTGATCTCCCTTTATTTCTCTTTCAATCTCCTGTTCGTTCTCCCCCACTTCATTTTATTCCTTCCTCTTCATAATTTTTTTCACCATTAGTGTGGCCACTGATTGGGAAAACTGGGAATTATGCTTGAATTTTAGTATCAGGGGGAAAACCTGGGAAAAGTTTTGAATTTTGTCATCTGTCAGGAATTTAAAAATATTAATTGCTTTTATTCAAATGTGTGAACAAACGAGACTGCATACATTTTCCTAAACTCAATTTGTTATTAAATTTATGGAAACAAAACGGTAATTGACATTTTTAGCACTAACATGGGTGCCAAAATACATTGCTTTGTTAATCAAATGGTAGTTAGTATGCATATGTGGTACTGTCAGATTTAGAAAAAAAGAAAATATTTTGACATTTACAACATATACTAAAATAATTTCAATAAATTTATATCTAGTTGTGTGATCTACAGCTGTCACTTTTGATAGATCATATCAATATTTATAAACTAATACTAAAAATATAGTAAAATGATATCATTGTTGATGGTAAAAATATGTAGGAATTTTTAAAAAGTTTATTGAAATCAGAATCCTACTGTATGTAGTTTTTGTGTTGCCATTGTAAATTATGGCCATTAGTGGAGAAACCGCAGGGCTTCCACTAACCCTCCCACTGGAAATAATTCACCACCCTTCCCCTCCTGGAATATATTAGCTCCCTCTAGATATATTTCATTCTCCTCCAAATAGTTTCTAGAGGCATAATTTATGATAACTTTGCCAGGGAACTAACATCTCAAATAGTTTAATCGATTCAATCAGGCTCGACACAAACAGGGTAAACAGTGAAAACCTGGAATAAGCAGGGAATTTGAAAACTGAGGAAAAAATCAGGAAATTTGCACATGAAACAGAGAAAATCATTAAATCAAACAAGAGAAACTTCAATTTCATATTTAATTAATTCCTCTTCAATAATGTAAACAGAATTTGAGGTCAAGTAAATTAATTATCAACCTTGGACACATTGTAGTGTTTTTTATCTGCTCTTAACCATGGCGCACTTGTGTAAAAACTCTTTAGGCTTAGCTGGAATAGGAGGTCACAATCACATTCAATAGATAATATCCGCACAAGCGTTTCATTAAATTTTATTGTGGGAATAATGAACAAAAATTAACAACAATACTGTTGCTTTAAACTCTTCATACTCATTCCTGGCTAATATTATCAAAGCTTTCTGCATGAAAAACATATTGATTTTCACTTTTATCTTAATCATTTCTAATTCTTGGCACATGATTATGTTAACATTCATTTTTACACATTTTTAACATTGATGATATTGATTTTTTAAACAGTAAATAGTTTATTCAAAATAATGTAACACCTGCTATAATCAAAATTTTAAGGTGTTAAACTAAGGATACCATTTGAAATGCTGTTTGTTTGTGAGACTCACAACTGTGAATATCTTGATAGTCAAGTCAAACACTACCAGCGATTTGGTTTCAGAGCATTGTGTAAGGTTTGAGAAGGATAATTTGAAGGAAATAAAACAGTATTATTGTATAGGGAGAGTGAGAAACCAATAAGGATAAAACTTCACTACACTTGGTCACAATTTGAACCTTGCCCTCCCTAACACCGGGAAATCAGAGATGAGACTTACATCTTTGTCATCATACTTATCAGTACAGGTCACATATAAATGAAGATAGTTCAATCATGTTGGCTACTGACGGTCCATCATTACTTAGTAGTTTACAGTTATATAAATGGGTAAACCATGTTCAGAGAAAAAAATTAAATCTTTTTATGGAAAACCTGGGAAAATCAAGAAATTTGAAAAGTGAATTCCTGTTGCCACTCTATTTATAGAGGCATTATATATTTTAAAAATAATCTGGGATAAAGGGTAAACCTTTCTTAAGTAATGTTTAGGGGTATTCAATTATTCAAACATTTGTCAAGGAAGGGTCGGGACCCCGAATCTTATAAAGTTAGAAAAGAATGTCAAGTAATTCCATGGCTATACCCTGAATAGAATTACGCTCTAATTTTATTCTAGAGATTGAGTGGCCACATGGATCATCTATTTCTCCCCCCCCCCTCCCCCACCACCGCCATCTCAATCCCTTCCTCTATACTTTTGTTCTCTTCACTTCCATTAGTTTAGTTCTTTCCCCTTCTATATATTTATCTACCTCCCCTTTCATATATTTAGCTCTCTCCTCTTTCATGTATTTATTTCACTCCCCTTTCATATATTTATTTTCCTCTCCTTTCATATATTTATTTCCCTCCCTTTTTATATATTTAGCTCTCTCCCCTTTCATGTATTTATTTCCCTCCCCTTCCATTTCCTTTATAGCTATTTTTTTCACTTTCACTTTCATATTTCTATCTTCCTTTCTGTATCACTCAGCCTCACTCGCCATATTCTTCTCTTTCTCTTCCTCTCTTTATCTTTTTTTAACACATAATCTCATCAGTAGCAAACAAAATTATTTTATTTTCCATTAGATTTTGATGAAATAAAGCTAGTTATTTGAATGATCATTTAGAAAAATTGTGGGTCAAAGCTCTCTAGCCCTCCTTACAAAGAAAATACAAGTTAAGTCTACTTTAAATTTTCTAAGTTTGATACATGCTCAAAATACTGTACATTGACCTGCTAAAATTTCTGAAGCAAAATAAATATTGTTGCAAATTAGCATTCTAAACACTTTCAATTGAATCAGAAATATATCTAGAACTCACTAGAAAAGAACAGCAGAGCTACTAATGAAAGACTAAATTTTCATTGATCTAACTCACTCCTAGATTGATTTGAAATCAAGAAAACAGTACAACTAAAACTCAAAGAAAGTCTTTCTTTTATCTAGAAAAAAGTTGGGGTAGTATTCATAAGACCAGAAACTATGTGAACCCCTATTTGAATATTTTAAACATCAGACTCACTCTAGCAGAAAAAAGCTAAGTTGGCTATACTGCTCATTATGTCTCTTCCTCCCTATCCTTGCTTACTCTCATTTCACCTTAGTCCCTGTCCTATCATTCTCCCTCCCTCCTATTCTTCCCTCTTCCCTCTATTACTTTTCCCTTTCCTTCTCCTTCTTCTCCTCTCCCCTTTTCTTCTTCCCTTCTCTCCTCCTTTTCTTTCCCCCCTCCCTTTTCCTCCCCATTTTTACCTCCCCTATCCCTCTTTCTTCCCCCCCCCCCACATTAAATCATCAACCCATTTAGTATAGTGTTTCGANCTTTCTTCCCCCCCCCCCCACATTAAATCATCAACCCATTTAGTATAGTGTTTCGAATAAGTGTTCTTACCAATGAGTTTAGTAATTGAGAATCTGGTTTTAAACATTTATCAGATATGTATTTAACACTTAAACGTTGAAACTTATTTTATCATTTCCTCAGTGTTCTTGTAACATTCACACCTTATTTCATATTAATTTTACATTGGGAAAAGATTTAATTTTGGTTGTTTCTATCTTTTAACGTTAGTTACTGAACTAACACAACTACCTCATTTTTTAAGTTCTTTGATTGAGATTATTGAAGTTAAACACATTTAATTTCAACTTTATAGCTGTTTGATGAATAAAAATATATATCAATATAAATGGTTACTGATGCTATAATGGAGTAAAGATAAAATTCATTATTATAGTATAGCTACGACTAAAATTTTAAACCATATGACTAATAAGTTAGATTTTAACTGAGTTTGTTTTCAAAATTACACAATTAGCTACCAGTTTTTTCACTCCTAGTCCTATTACAATCTGTACATTTTTTGTGACCTTGAAATATACAAACATCTTTTATTGTGGGAGAAGATTTAATTTTGGTTGTTACTATTTTTTAATGTTAAAAGTTAATTTGTATTTATACATTTTAATTCTAAAATTGAAAACTTTTCATATTTAATGTGTTTGGACCTTTAAATTGTATTTAAAAGCCATGAATGTTTTTATTTTTAATCAATCAGAATGCCTCGACTTGAGCAAAGAGTGTTAGTTGGAAGGGAGATTGCCATTTGAATGATATTTAATTTAGACATTCTTTTGGATCCCTAAAATATGCAAATATTAATTATGTATGTGTAAATTTTTATGCTATTTAGTAGACTTAGCCAGACCTATAATAAACATTTCAAAAGGCAGCTATGTATTAATGCTATTTATTAATGATGTATAGATTCAATGTCTTGTCAATTAAAAAAAAGTTTTTATACAATTTCTTAGCAACATTTTTGTCAAGTTATTATTCTTTTGTAATCATTTTTTTAAACTAGATTACATTTTTACTCTTTCCAACTTTTTAAACTTTCACTAGTTTAATAGATGATTAAAGTGATAGTTTTTCTTCAAATAATTTTTCTCTTTACTCATTAATTGAAAAACAACAATAATTTTAGAGCAGCGGTCTCAAACTCAGACCCTTGGCAGGGACACTTTCAAGATTCTAAGGATTTTAGGAGGCCACATGAGTTTCTTACGAACAAATATAAACTTTACAAAACCACACTAATGGCTTTGCACTAGATTGGGATATTATTTCTAATTATTGGTAAATAGTAAAAACAAATACTTCCTCAGTTACTTTTATTTTTTTCACATTTTATCACTGAAAACAGTAATTTTTATTTAACAATAGATTTTCACTGTAATTTTAAAAGAATTAAAAAATTT
Source organism: Timema shepardi (assembly GCA_902151425.1). NCBI lineage: Eukaryota > Metazoa > Arthropoda > Insecta > Phasmatodea > Timematidae > Timema > Timema shepardi. The sequence goes on along the minus strand of CABFVX010002400.1, from coordinate 82,494 downwards.
ACCAACCAGACATGGTGAAGAAAATATTAAATTTTCTAACTAAAAATTTGTGCCTGCTTTTCTTTCACTACCTTGTCACTATTTGGGAATAATGTCCTTAGGACATGCTACTTAAAAAATGAGTATAAGTGAATGTTACTTAACCTATTCCTTTCAAGAGATTTTACTTGGTTCATGTGTGCTGTCAGTGTTATAGGAAAATGGAAACTTGAATATATCTAAAATATTTTCCATGTCTTTGAAACTTTCAAACCGCCTGTTGAAATCCTCTTGGATTCGTAGACAGTATGTCAGGGGAAGACACCTGAAACTTTTTTGTATTCATTTTGACGCAACAATAGGCATGCTTAATACTGCTACACCATTTGTAAATAAACTTGTTACTTATAAAGAGGATGGCTTTGCAAAGCATTTCTATGTTAATATTATATTACATTATACTTTAAAATAAAAAAGGGTAATTTATTTTTATTTTGTAATCATTTATGTGGGCCACAAAATAGTTGCGCGGGGCTGTGAGTTTGAGACCACTGATGAAGAGTATTTAAATTAAAAATACAATTTTACAACGTTTCAAATATTTTTTATGTGCCTAAAACTTCTCCTTCGCCACTATTTTTTGATTAGTTTGGAAATAAAGCTTATCTCTTGAAAAAACTATTATCGATCAACATATTATTTTTATTGTTATTAATGAAAATGTAGCTCAGTAATTTTTTTATAACTGGTATGTTTTATGTTTTTTGAACCAAGACTAAACAAATACATTGATAGCTTGATATTTGATCATGGGCAAGCTAATTTACACAATTGATTTTAATGAGTTAAATGGAACAGTGTACATTTTATGGTCTTAAAGCTTCACCAGCAAGAACATGATTACCTTTTAAATTAAATAATGCAATTTCACTTAAATATTATTTCATAAAATGTGTTAGGAATTTTAAATAAAATGCATTGATTCCTATAAATGATCAGGGTGGCTATATACCTTAAAAAACAGTGGAAACGTAAATAAATATATTTGGCCAAGAAAATGCTGAAGAATTTTATAATTTATTTTGGAAATTTTGACATGTTTCAAAATTGCCTGATCAATATGCAGTGCATTAGTTAACTTAAGGGTACATATTCCCAAGATATTTTATCACATTTTATTGGTTCTACTATTTAATTACCCTGTTGATTTTTTCATTAAAAATATATATTTATATACATGTGTGTGTTTTTATGTATATATATTTATGTACACATATTGATATTAATTGATATTAGTACTGAAAACGATTAAATTGAAGTAAGACATAAATAAGATTTGGTTTATACTTTTAATGACATTCTTGCTAAAATTTGCTGACTTTTCCATGCTATACAAAATACTTAATTGTCCACTCACATTTATTCATGCACAGTTTTAGAAATTTCTAAAATTGTTTTAAGAATTAAGTGCTATAATTTCTATATACTTTATTAAAAATATATGAAATGGGTAGTTAAATATTAAAATCAATCATAAGTGACCAAACATCTAGGAAATAGCCCAACCACTCCTCTGTATAGTGGGATATGTGTGTGTGTAGGTAAAAACCTTGTCTTAAAAAAATTTGAGAAAAATATGAAATTTTAACAAACTGAGTAGTATGTACCTACATAAATGAGACATTTAGACCAGTGGTTGCCAAAAGATTTAAAACAAGTTCTATGTGAGAATACCAGAGAATATATTCCTTAGTCTGGTTTCTGAGAAAATACTTTTTTGTCTCTTAAAAAAAATAAAGAATACATTTACATAGTTAAAAAGAAATATTGTAATAAAGCTAGATATGTGATCTATCTAATATGTCATAAGTAATCATCATTGTTCACATTTATTCTTATACTTACTTGGGGTAAGCCACTGGCACTTTCTTAATCAAATTATTATATTAGCACACAATTTAAAAACTAAGCCGTTAATTCATCATTGTCACCAATGAATAAATTTTCCGGCCATACTGGGAGTCAAACCTGGACCCCTTCCCTTAAAAGTTATGTGTGGTGTTGGACATTATTGTTATAAAATACCATTTACATGGAAGCAAATTAAAATAAAAGAGTGATATGGGATATGGCTATTATCTGCTGTTACACCACATCCAATTTTAGAAAGTAAAATATGTAAGGATACCATTGGTGGCATAGTTTTAATTTTATAGATCAAAACTAGAGAAGGAAAAATCCCATTTCCCACTAACCAGTTAACCAGCTTCTTTTGCTTGAAATGAACCACTTCTATTTGATTGTTATTTAACAAAAATTATAAAATACTATGCTAATTTGGTTGAATGCACATGCATTCATTAATGACCAATTATTAAATAGGTTAATTTTTTACTAATTATAATATTTATTGCAATCCCAATCTTGATTATTCAATAGCAGAATATTGAAAATGGTGGTATTTTTCCAATTTTGTAACAAAACAATATTGTCTCTCGAATGGGCTTGCAATATATCTTCATGATAGTCTATTAAATATACTTGCATTAAATTCAACTGCATGGAGTGTATACCGGGTTGTTTCCGTGGTTCGGATTCCACGTTAAACTGTAGGTCCTTCATTTCATCTCACATTCACCCTACCATTGCACATTAGCGTAAGTGCGTATAACCCGAACGGGTAGTAAGACGCGGTGCTAATAATAATATACCGGGTTGATTGATACACACTTGTTTAATGAAAAATATGTAAAAGTCAAGAGAATTTGGTGTGCTGGAGAGAAAACTTACTTAAATTTTCAATTATGTTATGATTTGCAAAAAACTGATTCTAATAGATTAATCCTGTGTAAAATACTTATATTATTTTCAATGCATGCCCCTTTTTACAACAAATAAGAAATGGGAACTATATTTGTCTAAGTGACTTAAATTATTAAGTCTAAAAGCGCATTCCACCACTGTAATGTAAGACACATAGAGATAGGTGCAAGTATTATACAATAAAATTTGTTCAATCGTCAGATTATGGATGCCAAACAGACCTTGATATATATCAGAATAATTACTAATCTATACATTTAAGGTATGTACCTGGTTTAGGGCCATCTGGGCCATATTACACTTGTTTTAATTATCTCTGTTCTTAAGTATGCTACATACAAATTGGGTTCATATATCAATAGTAATCTTAACAAACTGCATTTTTTTAAAGTATCTTATGTTAAATATTTAGTATAAAATTAGCAATATTTTACTGTTTATATTTTATTTCACATATAAAATACTTAAGAACATTCAATATTTCTGGATAACTTGGGAAAGTCGGTGTGATTTAAAACTTACAACGCGTATCAATCCTGTTACAGAACATGCTCGCTTTCTTTCTGCATGATAGGATATGCTTACAATAAGGCTACATGATTCAAGGCTATTTCAGTTAATACAAAAAACATAATGATCATGACACCACATAGAATTAGCCAGAAGTTAATTCTTTAGATGGGTCGAATCATATCTATATCATATTTAAATTATAGCCTTTTGTTCTAATATTGAATCCTAATTCAAGTCCCATAATCTTAAAAAAATCTTAGTTAAAGTGAAAATACTTGAAATTGAATTTAAAACAAGTTGTTTAGGGCTTGGTGCCACTTAGACATTTTATTTGGTTTATCACGTCTATTATACCATAAACATTTTTTTTTTGGTTTATCACGTCTATTATACCATAAACATTTTTTTTTTGGTAATATTTAAAATTTTTGTCATTTGGTTATTTGCTATTCTTCCAACTACACAATTTTACATAATTACTTTTACCAATTAGATACATATGTAAATACGCACACACACCTTTCTCTTATGGGGTAGGCAAGAAATTGTGCACATAACTAAAAAAAACACCCTTACTTAATCTATCCTCACCAACTTTCTCCACACTTCCCTATACTTGCATTCTCCCTTCGATTCAACAACATTTATACACCAAGTCATACATGTTCTTTTATTCTTAACACTATATGTTTCTCTTTTTCACACATTTATTTACAGCATTTAGCCACGTTTCAACCCTTTTACTGCATATTTAATTTTTACTTCCTACCTTCAGAAATGCTAATTATAAGTCAAAAATTCAAAATATGAAATTTAGCACCACGTCTATAAATCGCATAATAATATATATTTTATATAATAAAATTTTATGTGTCATATTATTTATGTCACGTTCTACCCAAATGCAATATCATTCTACTATCAGAACCAGTCTTTATTTAACAAGCAGCCCACAATAGTGTCAAACTAATCACTAAATGAAGATTTGACAGGCCTAATATTGGCCTAATATAGGCCTTAAGTCATAAAAAGAAAACTTTTGAAAATTAGGTTACGTCAACACATTGGTGCTTTCCTCAGCGTAGTCTATAAGATGATATATTTGTTTTAGGCGTGGTTTTAAAATAGGAATCGGGTAAAGAACAAAAATAAAATAGCAATTAAAATAAATAAAATAAATTTTAAAATTCACTGAATTATTGAATTTCTTAATTGCGATACAAACCAATTATTATATTTATTGCACTTAACATGGCACATATTCATCAATCATAAATTAAATGATCAGGTATCAAAGCTGGGTAGACATAGAAAAATATTGACAAAGGAAATAGGAACTAATAGCTTGGGGAGAAAGGTGGAAGGGGGTAAGACTTTGAGATTTGGAGAGAGCAAAAATGTTTGGCTTAAAATATTAGCATAGTAGTTTCAATTACATATGGCAAATAAGTCTACAAAAATAAAAGGAATGATAGGGAGGGATAGGATGGGTGTTGAGGGGGGGGGGGACATAGGGAATGCGGGATGGGGGTGAGCTTTCATTCCCTAACGAAGAACAGCATACATGAAGATAAGTATACACTAATTTTTGTCCGAACAGTGACGGCTGATAAAAAAAAAGGTAATGAAAACTCATCAGTTATAGTCAAAAAGTGGTGGGCACCTGCAAAAGGGTCGGTGGGCGCTATGCCATGGTACCCGTGGCTCATGGGCATAGATTTAGATCATGTGGTCACCAAAGCAGGTTGTCAGGGAATTGAATTGTAACTATGTGGTTTGTTATATTATAAAAGATAAGCATTTTGAGAACGTTTTCCTAAACAACACATCATTAAATTATATCCATACCCGCCTCGGTGGCGTAGTTGGTTAACGCGCTTGTCGTGTTGAGCTCGACTGCTGAGGACGGGGGGATCGAGGTTCGAATCTCGATCGGGTGAACTGAGGGTGGTTTTTCCTAAATGGTTTTCCACCCTCCCTCCACGCAAATGCGGGTTTACTTCCTCTAATTCAACCTTCCCAAATCCTAATCCATTAGCGTAAATAGTACTTAAATCGTGTAACCCGAACGGGTAGTAAGACGCGGTGCTAAATATTAATTAATTAATTATATCCATCTTAATTTTTCCTTTGGCAAAACTTTTTTAAGAATCTGAAATAATTTAAAAGACCGGGATTCCATTACTTTATGTTAATAAAATGTTTGCATGTATGGATTTTTTTTCGATTGTTGAATGAAAATGTTTTAAATAAATATACATCCTCTCTGATTGAGTGCCTACATCACTCTCAGCTTGCACAGTTTTTTTATTTAGCACTGCATATTACTACCTGTTGGGGGTTATATGTGTAAGTACTAATTATGCTAATGGGCTAGAAATGGGGAAGGGTGAATTTAGAGGAAGTGAACTCACATTTGCATGGAGGAAGAGTGGTAAACCATTTAGGAACCTGAGATTTGAACCCCAATCTCCCTGTCCTTGGCAGTCTAGCTCAACACGAAGCTAGCGCGTTGGTTAACTATGCCACCAAGGTGGGTAAACTTGCACATTTATAACTATTTGTAGGTATTGTTGATACCTTTCTAGACAGATACACATTATGTATGTACTAATTACACCTGTATGCTAGGAATAAGGAAGGTTGAATTTAAAGGAAGTGTACCTGCATTTGTATGTGCATATAGTGTAGAAAATAATTGAGGCAAAAACCACCCTCAGTACACCCAACAGGGATACAAAATTATCTCCGGCAGTATAGTTTATTACACAAATGATGCCTTAAACCAGGCATGATTATTTTCAATTTGTGAAGCTAATGAGGATATGATTTATAATGTGATCGGATTGTCATTTGTATAAATATCATAGAAATACAATATTAAGGAATATCATTACTTTTAACATTTTATTTCAGAAATACACATCATTTTAGAGATGTTCACTTTATTAAAGAATACCTTTTATAGACCACAGGTATTTCTGGCTAAAGATAAAGAATATCCCTTATTATTTTATCCACTAAAATTTTATTTTTGTAATAAAAATATACCCATAGAAGTTTTTAATGCATCCCCTTCAGTAATTTCACTTTTGCCCCCATGGTCAATTGAGTTTGACACCACTGCTTTAGACCATGTGGCCACCGAAGTGGGTTATTTTTTATTACGTTCTTTAGTCAGTTAAGTTATATTGTAAACTAATTTCATAACTTTTAACTCTAGATATAATCTACATTTTAAAATTCTCTTTGTAAGAATTATATATTGGTGTTTCCACATTTTTTACTACTGGAATTTTTATTTAACTATCAAAATGTCTTAGAATCTAACATTATTTTAACTTCCAGATTCAAGATTTGTAATTAAGAATAAATAAAATAATGGACAGCATTGGGATACTTTTAATTGAAACTACTTCTAAAGGTCCATCATTCTTATTTAACTGGCATTGTTTTTGAAACTGGTGGTATCGTTATTCTTCTAACAAATGAGGATGAGTGTACAATATAAATTTGTTGGATAAATGGCTGCGTATGGGCAAGGTATGTGGACTACATATTATATTTAACTTTTTTTAAATTATTAATTAGTCATCTGACATCTAGAGACTAGATTAGTAAAATGGAGGAATCTTAAAACATGTATTTAGCTTAGACATTAAATACAATTTCTTAACACACAATTAAAATTAGTTGCTGTATATATTCTTTAGTGATTCCATATTGTAGTACGTCCATCCATCACATAATTTATTTTGCTGTGTGTCATCCCTCTCTTTGTGTGTTACTTTATTACCTCAGGTACATATTCATACCCATAAGGTTTTGCTTGTGTGTTGCTTTATTGCCATATGTGCATCCAGACCTTTGTGTGTCACTATATTTCGTCCCTTCTGTTGTACTTAAAAGTGTGTTGGATGCACTTTTAAATATTGATAACAATAACCTTGTTTTAAACATAACATCACAAAGGTATTAAGGTCTATAAAATAAAATGGTACTAATATTGGTTAGTAATGAAATATATAAATTATATTACTAGTAGTTAGCAGCTAGTTCAGGGCTATCATAGTTTCCGGTCTCATAAGTCCAAGGTTCACATACATTACCAGTACACTTAGGCTAGTTTACTCTTTTTGGTGTTATTCATTATATCCCCAAACCAACGCTATAGCTTATCCCTACGATATGCCATCTTTATCCTACATCCTTAAGAGTTAGTTAAGATAGTTGTTGTAGCTTTTATGACACACACCATTTTAAATCTACAGTAAATTTGTTTTGGTCCAAAATTTTTGAGAATTTTATTTTATAACTTAATTTTTTTTCTAACACATCAAATTGTCTTTTGCTCTTCTTACAAACCTAAATTCTACACCCACTGCTACTTTAAATATATATGTAACCCTCATTATAAATCACAATCGATCATAATTTGCATATAGTATATCTCCAACTATCATATTTATAAAAATATGAGTTTTAATAATTTGTAAACTATCATTAAATTTATATAATTTGGGCTAAGATTGATTCATATTCTCTGTTATAGGTATATATGTAAAAAGAAAACGAAAACTAAAAGAACATGGATGGCAGTTTTGTCATTCATTGTTGGTGAAGGAGAAAGAAGATTAATATTATCCTGGGTAGTAATAGTGGGTCCCATAATCTACGGCAGTCATTATTAGATACATTGTATGTATTTTACTTAATTTTGTTAGATAAAACTTTATTAGTATCATATCCTATATGTTCTTAGAGAGTATGGCATGGTTGCATGGTTAGTACATGCATTTAAGGCGGTGTATGTTGGAAGTAAAGTGTGCGTTAGGGTGGATGGTGATTTGAGTGAATGGTTTGACATTGAAAATCGTGTTTGACAAGGTTGTGTTATGTCTCCATGGTTGTTTAATGTTTTCATGGATAAGTGTATGAGGGATGTTAGTGAGGACGCGGTTGGTGTACAATTGGACATGATTGTGAGAGTGCTGTTATATTAATATCTGAGAAGGAAAGTGACTTGCAGAATGCATTAAATCGTTTGAGAGTGGCGACAGACAGAATGGGTCTTCGTATAAATGTCTCCAAAGTTAAGGTATTAGTTATTGATAAGGACGGATCAGGAAATGATTGTCAACTTAGTGTAGATTGAAAACTGTTTTAACAAGTGAATGATTTTGTGTATCTGGGCAAAATGTTTAATAAAAATGGAAGGATGGATGGTGAAATTGACAGACAAGTGAATGCATCTTGGAAAGTAGTTGGATGTATGTGGACTATTGCTAAGAATGAGGTAGTATCAAAAGAAGCAAAGCTGGCAATATATAAGTGTGTTAATGCCAACGTTGTTTTGTGGATGTGAAGTGTGGGTTTTTCAGGAGAAACACAAGAGCACGGGGAATGTGATTGGAATGAGATATCTAAGAAATGTCTATGGAAAAACTCGTGTGGACAGATTAAGTAATGAATGGGTGCTGAAGTAGCGTGGTTTGAAAAGGAATCCAATAGGTAAACTTGAAAGAAGTGTCTTACGGTGGTTTGGGCATATTTAGAGGATGTGTATGGATCAAGTGACTACTCAAATATATGAAGGTAAAGTTTACGGATAAAGAGGAAGGGGTAAGCCATGTAAGATGTGACGAAATGTTGTAGATGAATTTGTGAAAAATATAAACATTAAGAGTTTTAAGAATAAAAAAGCATGCATTACTTGGTGTATTGATGTTGTTGAAGCTAAGGAAGTATACAAGGATAGGGAAGTTTGGAGAAAGTTAGTGAGGATGGATTAAGTACGGAGTTGTTTTTGAGCTCTATTCACAGTTTCTTGCCTACCCCGTAAGGGAATGGCATGAGTATGTATGTATGTATGTATGTCCTAAATGTTTTAACTTGATTGTGAAGTTTTCTCTCTAAAAATGGAATTATATTCTTTGATAAAATACTTGTTTTATATACCTTAAGTCCTTTACCAAAATATGAATTCTGTAAATAATAAAACACAGCATTTATCTTTTTTGTAATCTACAAACACTCTCACCATCTACCCCCCATAAATCCACTACTTATCTAGACCTACTCTTCGCCCATCCACCTCTCTCTCACCCCTATTCACCACCTATCCACTCTTCTCCCACATTACACATTCTCCCATACCATCTTTTTACCCCACCTATTCCACCTTCACCACTTCCCCCACTGCAACCCTCGCCTACTCATACCCTCACCAATCATACTATTTTCCCCAATATCATCACAAACCATACATCCAACACTCACATGCTATTCATCCCACCCGTCTTCACAAATCACACCTATACAAGTTTTCAAACTCACACAACTTATAAACTAATTCAAATCTAGAACAGACAAATTTACAGCCATCACTGGGAAAGGGGGAAAAAAAACCCAATATAACAAATAATACCTTTTTATGCCATGCTGGGAATCAAACCTGGGTCCCTTAACTTACAAGTCATAATTATGTATAAATGGAAAAATAATTTTTGAAATATATGTGCAATTTACATTGACGCTTTATAAAATAAATATCATAAGTCTCTCTTAAGATATTGTTAGATGCATTCACCCACAAAATTCTGTCCAAAGGGACATTATAAATTTAGCTCGATATTTAAAGAGTCATACTCCCATCGTGGGAACTTTGAAATGCTACCTGCAAACGATAACTAAACACAGATGGTGGTTAGGTCTATTTAACCTTTGACCCTTTTGGATTGAGTGACAGTTAATTTGGTTTTAGGGTGTTAAAGGGATGTAGGCGGGGAGAAAGGGGGAAGAATAGAGAACTGCTATATTTAAAAGTATAGTAATTTGTTTCAAGAGAGAGAGCTGCAAACGTTTTCAATGTATTGATTTTTTGTTTTCACAAGCTAGCCTTTCAAAGAATAATTGGAGAAGCTATTATATTTTGTATTATTTACATTATATAAATGATCAAATTAAATATAATGTAAAATGAAGCAACAAATGAGGCGGTGTTCAATATAAAGAAACAAAATTTATTTGCTTAGCTTGAAAACGATGTTTATTTATTTTTTCCTTCCAGTTTGTTTTTGAATAATGAACATGTATATTTTTGTATCCATACATATTGTGATTACTTTAGCAAGCACAATTAAATTAAGCACTTTATTGTACACACAGAAATATAACTAGCAAGTTTTGATAAAAAAAAAAGTTTTAAGAATGAACACAAATTTACTAAAGTAACCCATGTTCCAAAATTGGATATGTTTTTTTATTTACATTCATTACCGTTTTCAGTCTGTGGCCTGTGTCAGTTTTTTATTTAAGCTACATATTTTCCACTACCGGCTTGCTAGGCTTGTCGTAGCTTCATATGTCTTATAATCTAACTTAAGACTAGAACAGGCACTACAGCCAGTCACCGGCCGTTAATTTATTACTGTCAAAGGGTAAACTACATTTAACCAATGATTAATTGTTCGGCCATGCCGGGAATTGAAGCCGGGACCTCCAGATCAGTAGGCATACACGCTACCGACTGACTGAGCTAATGTGTCGATTTTTTTCCCATACTATCAGGCACCCTTAATCAAGAATGGCCTTACCTATGAATATATTATACACAAAAACAAATGAGTGTACTTTACCTAAAGTAACAAACATAAAAGGCTTAGTTTCTCCATATTGTACAATTCCAATCGACACAAATATATCATACACAAAAACAAATAAGGGTACATTACCTAAACCAACAAACATAAGTTTATTTTATCCATCACAATGCTGATTCGAATTTATATAAATATGATAACTATATCGTTTAGAAATATATTATGATTTTCTAAATGTCAATGGCTGTAGCATGTAAATAATTTTTATTTTTTTAAGTTTCTCATATATAAATACATTATGAATATATTATTATTATTGTTACTTTTACATTTTATATAATATACCTCTTCCCTGTCCTCAAAAATGCTGTTGCATTACAGTAAATATTGTGCTCCAGCTTCTCTTCAGTTTTGATTAAATAATGATATAGCCAATCTCCAGTGTTAAAGCAGGATAATTAAAAAAACACCCAACGCTGAAAAAGATCTAGCATGATTGTTGAGCCGTTGGCTCGCAATCCATTGATCACCGTTGATGGGTAGGTTAAGGTTTGAATCTCAGCTGCGAGAACCTGTTAAATTAAGGCATTAATAGACAGTGTGCCAAATGTAACAAAAAAATCTCATATATTGATTGATCCAACAAAATTCCATGTACGTTATCCCTTTAAAACAAAACTGATACCACTTCAATTAAAATCAAGCTTTACACAGTACAAATATATATAAGACATTAGGCCTAGTTATATTTAAACTAGGAATTACCAAATCTGTCAGCTAAGAATAAAGTAAATTCTTGACTTATTAATTATAATAATCTAAGTCTAATTGCAGAGACAACACAAAGATGTGACACCCACATTTACCACTATCCTATTTTTAAATTTTATAATAATATCCTTATTTATATGGTCAAATTGATAGTGACAATTGTTTTTCCAAAGCATTTGATCAGAATCATAACAAGATGCAGTTCTATCACACTCGCTGAGCAAGATCGGGTCATGCATCACACATGACATACAAAGCTGCCAATATTCAACCAAAGTAATAATCCTTAAACAAGTTTTTCACAAACAATAATAATAAAACTTTACAAGTTATGTAAAAGCATATCCTCCGAAACTAAATATTTACCACACTAAAAATAAAAATGGAAATGCTTCATGCATGTAATACATTTTTTTTGTTATACTAAATTTCATCAATTGAGTTCTAATTTTTTGCTCACTATCACAATGATTAAAAATATTAGTGGGACCAGTATTGAAAACACTTTCCCAATACTAATAATGTTTAAGTAACTAAAATCCATAATAAACCATACTTTAAAATACAACATACGCGTATTTAAATGAAAGGATTTTACAACCTAGATGTGTTTGTTTGGTGACGAGTGACATTGTTTACTAAGCTAAACAAAGCTTGGTCCTTGCACTGGGCTCTCTTAGCTTACTCGGATACAATATAGGAAGGATTGTGGATAAGCATTGAGCGTGACTACCAAGGATCTAAAAGTTCAGGAAGCAAATAGTCCTTAAACAATGCTGTTAGAATGCCAATCATTTATTTTTCCCCAGAAATTATCATCACGTTCAATTTCTCCGCGCGTATGCACGGCTCAACTGGTGTCCATATTACAAATAGTCAGTAAAAGCGTCGATTTTTCTGTCTTTGTTAACTTTATAGAAGGTCTCATTACGTTGCAATGTAGCAGCCTCTGGACTAATCAATATGGCTGAGGATTGACACTACCTCCATTATCCAATCGTTTCTGACCAAGCCATCTGGTGTAACACCAAGGAAGGCCAATTTAGGGTCAGTGAAGAGACCACATCTTTCGTATAACATAGTGGTAAGGTGTTGGGGATCAGTATATTATAAACATTGTTTTTCTATATTCTCTTAGAAAGTTTCTGCAAGATGGTTGCAGACTTGCCCAAAATTAGATGCTTTCAAGGGTTTTTACCTTTCTTCTAACCAAAGTTCAGAATTATTCCATTTTCTAGTTTGACATTCAATGTCTTGTTGTTTTTCCTTGGGTTGTTGCAGACTATCAAGTAACTAATTTTTATATAACTTGAAAATCTTCATCACGAATGTTTATTTTCTTAATTGGCTTTTGAAAAAAGTTTGTTTGACTTGGTATAGTTTGAATCCTGTTGTGATTTCTCACATACTTCTAGGTTTTTGAGCTTCTACCAGCTTAGTAAATTTTCCTGGGCTTGATCCATGTATTTGTTCGTGCAACTAGTAGTGAAGAGCACAAGTATTATGGCTGACAGCAGCTGCACATTTGAGCTTGATATAATCCTTGTTGTGCATAGTTGATCTTCTTCACAAAAACAGTGTTATAGTGCTCAGCACAGTTATTGTTTGTATTTTACTGTACATCAAGCTGTGACAGCTTTTGAAGAAGGCCACTTTCTAGAAAAGCTGGAGTGATATTTTTACTTTCCCATATCAAGAAAAAGTATTGTGATTGTTAAAACAATCGATCAAGAAATTATGACATATCATTACGTTTTATTTGAACAAAACCCCCCCAAAAAAGTGGATTTTCTTTTATTCTAGCTTACCCCATGTCTCTGCTGTCTGTCCCTGGCCACGAATTCAAAATGGTTTGATGGATTTTGTTCAAACTTGAAATTTATATATTAAGGGGCTATATCACAAAACCTCTTTTAAGCAAGCCCTTCGATTAAGGGTATATTACTGATAAATAATTTTTGTAATTTCAAATTTTTTGGGTGAGCTGGTGGTCTAGGGGTAAGGTGTCGGACTTCTGTGCTGAGGTCCGGGGTTCAATCCTTGGTCTCAGCACAGATTTATCTGATAACCAAACCCTACCTTCACCTCTGATAAGACGTGTATTAATCACAACTTGTGAATGTGGGGAATGCCAGACCTCCACCGTAGTTCGGATTCCACGTTAAACTGTAGGTCCTCCACTTCATCTCATATTCACCCTACCATTACTCATTTGCATAAGTGCGTATAACCCAAAGGTTAGTAGGTTGTGGGGCCAATAATAATAATAATAATAATTGTTATCACAAGTTTCTTGCTGTACACAAACTATTTGCTCTACTTCTACGGATATTCTCTTTTGAGCTTCTCGATACAAATTAAACCTCTCAGAATTTTTTTTTGTGATCAGAAGGATGCTTTCTCCTATCCTTTTTCGCCATTAAAAAAACGACTGCAACAATAATACTATTGTAAAACACCCGTGCCAACCAATACAGCCCTAGCACCTGAACTTTGTGTCCATGATGGCTAGTTAGAAACTTTTCTAGTCTTAAAAGATAATTTAAAGATAACCGAGCCTTCCCCCTTCACCCCTTCTATATCCAACCAGTGTTACTTAATGGGGTTTTACAAGAATAGAATGGAGGTAAAGTTTACCTATCTCCATTAGAATATTAAATAGAGAATGCATGGGAAAGTTTTTTTTTTTGTTTATTCAGTTTTTTCATATATAAACACCCGATTATAATCGTACTGTTGCACTCGTAAACTATTTGCTATTATTAATGCCAAGTTATTTGAGATATCAGAATAAGAATAACCTTTGGGTAATTTGGTGAAATGCTGGTTGCGGGTTGCCCCTTCAACAGTAAAGATCCTTCTTAAAAGGTTTTCGTGAGATATTGATTTATTCTTAACTAAATTTGCTTGCTTTCTAACTAGATGCATCACATACATTTTAAAAGGATAAAGGTTTATATGTCTAATACAAAATTAAAGTTATTGTTAAACTAGTAGTGACATGGAGGGCTTAAGTTTTAAAATACAAATATGATAGTATTCATATTGTAAATTACTTGCTTGTTTAACGTTGTTTGGACAGAGCTAATGTCAAGAAAAATCTCAAAGATAGCGTTTGTGTCGTTGAGAAAAAGGTGAGAGTTGGTGCTAACGGTCCGTCCCGTTGAGAACCAAAATACCTATCTTCGTCAGCGGTGGACTGGAAAGTCTTGGCCTGAAGTTTTGGGTAGGGGAGAGAGGTTGGGGTAGGGGGCGGATTAGCAGGTAGACACTCTTCTTCTCTGGCTATTATGAATGAAAACTGTCAGGGACCGAACTATTATTATCACCACTTCTTACTACCCGTTCGGGCTATACGGACTCACGCTGATGTGTAATGGTAGGGTGATTGTGAGATGAAATGAAGGACCTACAGTTTAACGTGGGATCCGAACCACGGTGGAGGCCTGCAATTCCACACATTCACAAGATGTCTTGTGTGAGGTGAAGGAAGGGTTTGGTAATCAGATAAATCTGTGACTAGACCGAAGAGTGAACCCCGGACCCTCAGCACAGAAGTCTGACACCTTACCCCTAGACC
>CABFVX010002400.1:0-54150 GCA_902151425.1 Timema shepardi | reverse complement strand
CCTCCCTCACCTTCAATTTCAATTCCTATTTGGGTTTGGGGAGGTAGACAAAAAATATTTGTATTTTGCAAGTATCTTATTTTGCTATAGAATAAGCAGCTTAATTTTTAAAATATCTAATTTCTATATGCCAAGTTTATATTTTTAGTAAAATTTTCTTTCAATACTTACACTTTAAACATAAATAATACTAAGCATTATAAAATATTCGAAAATCTTCAACATAAAACCAGATTTGTTGAAGCCTTATGTTTATCACACTACTCACGCTAACTTTTTTTTTCAGAATCTTCTCCCATTCAAATCAATGTTGCATCTGCACTACAAGTTAAAGAAGAAGGGATACTATCACCCAAAGACAAAAAGTCCTATTTGCTGATTGATTCTGGATTAAAGGAACCTATAGTAAAACTAAATAGGTTATCAGCTGAAGTAAATATTTTTCTACTAGTTTGACCTTTTTATATAATTTATTTATGTAATTAATTATTTTTGTCAAACTCGTGTTTAGTATGCATTTTTAATTCTATTCAGGTGAAAAATAGTTTTGGCTAAAAGAAGCCATGGTTTGCCAATATAATTGAAGGAGTGTGTTTTTTAACAATGTTTCATGATTTAAAAATTCATTTTAAAATATTGTGTTGAGCTAGATCACCGAGGATGAGGAGATCAAGGATCGAATCTCGGTCGGGTGAACTGGGAGGGAGGTTCTAAAAGCGGCTTTCCACTCCCCCTCAACGCAAATGCGGGTTCACTTCCTCTAAATTCAACCTTTCCAATTCCTAATACATTAGTGTAATTAGTACTTAAGCGTATAACCCGAACGGGTAGTAAGACGCAGTGCAAAATAATAAAAAAAATTACAATGTTAATTTTGCTCAATCTTAAACTGAAGCAGATTGCTCATTTGTTTAAACAACAATTATGAGTCATCTAATTTCGGCCACACATGTCAGACACTTTCCCTTGTGTCCATTTATATTTAATGTATGTAAATATCAATGTTCTTTCAACCATCTGGCACCTATTGACGTGCAAATACAAAACACTGATCTCATAGCTTACCATTCCATTCTAACTCATACCAAATTAAATTATTTCCCTAATTGATCACAATCCAGTCTCACCTGTCTTGATTAGTCTGGTCCACATGGTTGACAAACCCACATATATAGGATCCAAAGATATCATCTAGGACATTTAAGTTCAGATATTTATAAATCATTGCATTTTATTGAAATTCCCACCTCTAGCTAGATCAATTTGTGAATGAACTTTTGATTAGTTTGAACGTGGGCTGGGATAGAAACTAACACAACCCATCAGCACTGTGGCCATCATAAAAGCAGAGAAGCATGACTTCTGAGTGTGTGACTTTTTTAATCAAAATAGTAATATTGGGGTTTGTTAGTTTAGGGTTTCATTTTCAAATAATTTTTTTTGTTCTTCTTCAATTTGCATTCATTAACATTGACAAAATTACAAGTGGGGCATTAAATAATAATAATAATAATAATAATAATTATTATTATTATTATTATTAGCAGCAGCACCACACCTTACTACATGTTCGGGTTATGTGCATTAAAAGTATGGTTGATGTTTTTGAGCTCCTTCCTAGTGAAGTTCTTGATTATTTATAAGGGAATTAATAAAATCATATAGCTAAAATTTATTTCTAATTCATTTAACCATATTTTAAAAAGTACAACTGCCTATATATAGTCAGCACTTCTAATATCCTAAATACCACAGCTAGTTGACTGTGTAAAACCTTGAATTAAAGACACTTCACATCATGTAACCTAGAGTTTGATCAAGAATTTTTATAAGGAAAAGTGAATCAAAATATTAATTGATAATACAATACTAAAATTTACATTGAATCATCCTTAGATTCTATATGTTAATTGAGAAAGTGTTTTTGTATACTATTGACTAGTCTTTTATCAAAGGTAAAAGGACAAGAACATTAGAAATAAGTTCATCAATAGTCTAGAGCATGAGCAAACATTGTGAAAAAATTGTGTTATCAGTACTGGTCCTCTGACTTACGGACCAGATTTTGGTCTGGTTTAGTGAAAGAAAAATGAAGCCAATAACAACCACTCTAATCTATCGGACTGAAATAAACAAATGTGGATTCATGTCTTGTTTTATGATCAGACGCAAGTCTAATTTTAATACAGTTTGATACATTTTTATGTATTCATAAGTCATTATAGATATACAGTTAAATAAATTTGTATGTATTCATAAGTCAATTCATCTCATCTGCTTCTGTCGTATTTGGTAAATATTCACCATCATCAACTGTTTCTAGGCTGTGGCTGTGTCGGTTTAATAAAATTCCTCCATCTTCCTTTATCCTTCCACCATACTTCCTCCTTTAATCATTCCCATTCTTCTCTCACTGCAACTTGAAGTTATCAGCTCCTCTCAACCCTTTCTTGGTCTTAAGTGTGGTATTTTTCCTACATACTTCATCTTCATCACTCTTTGGTTTCCCCTCTTTTTCCATCCTCATTACATGACCATACCATCTCAACCTTGCTTCCTCTACAATCTCATATACTTCCCATTTAAAAATTCAATCTCTTGGCTTTCACTTTCCTAGTCCTTCATTCCTCTCCATGATTCTGCTGCATATGAGATAATGGGTACAAAGTACAGTTTATACACCACTTCCTTAAACTTCAAGGCCACTTCTCTTCTCATCAGGTTTCTTACACATCTATAAAACAACTCCTTCTTTGTTTATTGGAACCTCTCTACTTCTACCCTTAGCCTCAATCATGTTTCCAAGGTATTTAACTTTGTACCTTCCTCAGCTTTACTCCATTGAACTTTATAGCTTTACTAGCTAGGCCTTAAATCCTTTTCTTTTTCATTACCATCACTTCACATATCACCATGCTAAATTTCAATTACACTCCTATAGCTATTCCTGTACTTTCTCTCCTCCCCCCGGCCCCCATCAAGTCATCAGCTAATCTTCCATCACCACTTTCCTTTACCAAATACCTTTTTAATTCTCCCTAAAATTATTCCTTCTCTTCCAAGAGGAATCCAACTTGCATCCAATTTCTTTCCCCCTGTCCATAATTATATTTTGAATAAGTAAATCACTGATCTGCTCGACCTCCATCTCCCATTCTTTCCTCAATACCACCCTAAAACAATTTCTCCTCCCTCCCAACCCTAAACCATTTCTCCTCCCTCCCAACCCTAAACCATTTCTCCTCCACCATTTCCTATCCAGTGTACAGCATATACTTTCCTCAGCTCTCGCACCCTACTCCCTTTCCACTTTGTCTCACTCAATCCCTAAACATCCATTCTCCTCTCGTCCATCATTTCCACAATCTCCTCCACTCTTCCAGTAAGTATGCCAATATTTAGAGTATCTCCTTACAGCGTATGGTGTCTTTGTTTCCAGTACTGTATTTAACTTTGATATTAACACAAAATATATATTAAAAAACTATTTATTTTGGTTTAAAAATGTATTTTTTTAAAAGCCAACGAAAAAGTGTATAACTACCTTGATCACAGGTGACATAGGAAAACCATAGAACATTCATTTTGACCCGGACAAGAGTGGAACAGCAGATTGTTTCATTAAAGGGCTTTATAACAAAAATAACTAAAAATAAAAGTGATAACTGTGTTTTTGTTTGTATCTATAGAACAGCCCACAATATGACAAACTATTTTTAAATGTTTACATTTGAGTAAATTTTTTTTTTGCTAGTGTTTCTTCTTATTATCCATTTGGGTTTTGCGCTTTTAGATTTATATGAATAACTCTTATCCATCTTAGTAAAATTATTTGGTTATCTATATTTATGAACAATGTAATAAACTGGAATATAATTCTGATAATTCCTAGGTCCGAGTCATTGCAGCACTGTCAAAACATATTTGAAATTGTTATTTGTGAGCTTGTGTTAATAGATACAATACATCAGCAACATCTAATTCCCTTCATACCCGCATCGGGGGCGTAGTTGGCTAACACGCTTGTCGTGTTGAGCTCGACTGCTGAGGCCGGGGAGATCGAGGTTCGAATCTCGGTCGGGTGAACTGGGGGTGGTTTTTCCTAAATGGTTTTTCACTCTACCTCCACACAAATGCGGGTTCACTTCCTCTAATTCAACCTTCCTGATTCCTAATCTATTAGCGTAACTAGTACTTAAAAGTGTATAACCCGAATGAGTAGTAAGACGCGGTGATAAATTCTATTATTATTAATTCCCTTCATGCTTATTACACACTACACCCAAGTTTTGTGAAACTTCCTGCCCTATTATTTTTAAAATATGATTACTCTACCACTTTGGTGGTTGCATGACTTAAGGGATGGTTTCCCAAATTTTCTAGCTTGAGGGGCCCTTTCACCAGAAAAAATACATGCTGGAACTATCATAAAAATGCTACACCAATACTATGAACATACATCAGTGACGGTCAAATTTTGCAATAAAACAAACTTAAAAAATCACAAGTGCTGACTGCACCTTATGAGCAAATGTCCTTTATTCAAATTCGGTTATCCTAATTACTACTGTTGGTGGAGAACAAATTAAAATATATATTCTAAAATGGCCTCATAGAGCCTTAAATGTCTATGGCAGAGCACAGTTTGAAAAATGATGGTCTAATGCAGTGTTCTACCAGAGTGTGTTCCTTGAAACCCTGGGGCTCCTTAAGACTTAAGAATCTAGAGATTGATTTTTGAGATACACTTCAACCATAACATGATTGCAACATTGGATGCAAAAGATAACATGCAATTCCAGCTCTCTCCTATTAAGGCAGATAATAAAAAAGATTTGCAATACATTTAAACAACACCACTATTCTCACTAAAAATAAATAGTACAGCACAGTCACATTTACTTTATCACATTTTGTATTATATCATGGAAGAAAATTTTCTAAAATAGGTTCTTGGTAAACTACACTATAGTAATTTTTCCGCATTTAAAACCAACATCCTCGTGTTAATCAAAATAAACTCTATGTATAAAGTGTTAACCAAATTGTTCGAATTTTCAAAAATAAGTTAATTCTTAGATAGCTTAAAAATTAATTTTAATTTTTAAAAGGGCTTTCCATAAACTTTGTAACACTGTTTTTTTAACGCCATTCTCTCCCCTTTACTAATTTAGGCCATCTACAGGCATCATGATTACTAACACAGTCCTATGATTGATCTTTATCACTAAAGTTTTTATGGTCATTTTATCTTCACATTAAACAAATTAAATATTCCAATATTGTACCAATCTTATTAGGTCACTATTTAAAAGTGTTATCCTTGGCCAGACCTATTAAGGAATCAGCACTATTAATAATGAATTACATCTCAAGTATTGGTGCATTTGTGGCTATTGCAAGTAATATTAAAATGCCTCTTTGCGACTCAAATTACAATTTAAAGGTTTCTTTTTATTTGATTTTAAATGATTCATTCCTTTTATATTTCAGGACCAAGCCTTGATGCAAAGAAGTATTAAGGCATTTGCCGAGAAATCACCACAATTAGCTTCTAAATTAGGCATTACATCAAACCATAAAATAACAAAAAATGTGGACCCTAACAAACCTTTAGATTCGGAGTCTGAAAGTGAAAATGAACCAATATACAAATCTAAATATTTTAAATCAAGAGAAAAAGAGAGAGAACGTCAACGTCAGAAAGGCAAGTTTGCTTTATTTTTCCTCCATTAATTTATTGTGTACAAATATTTGTTTATTAAACCACACATAATTTATGTGTTGTGTGTATATTACTTAAATGTGTATGTGTGTCAGTGCAAATACCAATTTAGCTATTCCTCTCTTAGTCAAATTGTTCTATATAGTGCTAAGCATTATATTTCAAACATGATATACAATTATTTTTGGAAGTAATATATATTTTGCACCTATATTCACTTATCTTCTATATGTTGGATTTCAAAACTTTATCATTTCTTTCAATATCTAATAAAGGTTTGTAAAATAACAACTAAATATTTGTTTTGTATACAAATTTAAACCCTGTGCTGTGTGACAAGCCTGCATATTGATTAAATTTTCAATTTTGTTATTCTCTTTTCTTAGAAAAGCAAGAAAAAAAGAAAAATCCAACTGAAGAAAACTTTAAAGAGAATTGCAGTTATGGTATGTCACTAACTGAGAGGATTAAAAAAAGGAAACGAAGTTTACCAAATCACAAGAATGATGAAACACGGAATGAGTCTTCAGAAACTTATGAAGGTATTTACACTTTTACCACTGGGGAGTCGCCATGACATATTTGATACTAAATAACATGATGGCTACAGACAGGGAAAAGGAAAACAGAGAAAACCTGGAAAAGCGAGGGAATTTTTGGATGACAGGGAATTTAACTAAAAATAATGAAAAGTCAGGGAATTAAAAATATGTCTAAAATATTCCATTAATTTCGCGACTAAAAACTATAACAAAAGTTAATAATTCCTAAATAAAATAACATTTTAATCTTTTAAATAACTGATAAAACTGTTTGTTTAGCAGATACAAACTTTTTTTTTAAATATGTGATCAATAATAAATAAAACAAGTCATCATCCACCATTAAAACTGGAAAAAAGTAGTTAGGGAAAATTGAGAAATGTTGGCTGGAAAACCTGGAAAAGTCATGGAATTTTGTAAAATATGTTTTGTAGCCACCCTGAATAAGCATAATTTCTATGTTTCTATTTTCAAGTGATAAGTGGTGGTGTTATTATTATTTTTAAAACAATGATATAATATGCTGAATATGAAGTTATTATTATCATAAATATAAATCAAATTAGTATTCATTAAAAAAACTAACATATAACTATCAACATTTTTCTTTCAAATTGTGTATTTAACTTTTTATTAATATTCAGAGAAAAATCAAATATAAATACGCATAAAACATTTTATGTTTAATAATGTTAAACTCGATGGTATCATTCATTACCTTTGAGTTTTACAAATAGCAATATCAAAATAATTGATTTTTAATTAATGTTTGGACCAAACATTAATAACACAAAAGCATGTAGTCATAAAAGACTAAACTACAATCCAATAAGAAGGGAATGATAATAAAGAAAGTTTTGTCAAACATTACCTCTTGTAACAAGGTCCATATATATTGTTCTTTTTTGATTTGGACCTAGCGTGAAATCTTTTAAATGCTGAAAACAAAGAATTCATCTATCAAAATCGAAATTTAAGTATTGTAATGTGTAAAAGTAGAAATCGTGATTTTTAATGTTAACCTAAAAAAAAAGCCTAAATATCCGGGAAAATACACATATTATTATGTGATATGTTTTATAAGTTTAAACAAATGAAATGTTTTATACCGTTAAATAAAGGGAAAAATAGACACTATATCTGTATGAATGGCAGCCCAGGCATACCTCTATCGCCATTGCTACCACGTTGAAAATTATATTGCATAATGTATTTGCCGAATTGCAAATAAATTATGTTTATTTAGAATAAGAAATTTACTCTTTCTCGCATGAACACAGTAGAATTCACATAAAAATGCTTGTTATCACAAATTCGAATTTTTCATGTCCATATTCATGATTTATGAAGACTAAATATCAAAACTGTTTTCAAATAAAATAATTTCACCTCCCTGACTATATTTGCTATTCTTCATTAAGCATTAGCACCAAAGTAGTTTTACAATACATCAATTTCCTGGACTCCCTTAAGGCTGGGCCTACCCCTACTTTCACAGTTCTAAACAAAAAGTATTTAAAAAAATATTTAATAATTCAACATTGTCGTTTTTTATTTATTTTATAAATATATATTGACATCTTTCATAATTCTTATGGAATTATCAGACCATTGTAAAGGTATTAATTTGAAATATTTTCGTTAACATGTTTCCATTTCAATGCATTTTAAATAGGGAAAAAAATTATTAATCGGCTTATTTATTTTATTCGTAAAATTAAGCTAGAGTGTTTGTTTATAACACATCATTTAATGAATCAATTTTTTATTCTTTTTATTTGTATTT
The DNA here is from genome assembly GCA_902151425.1 of Timema shepardi. Lineage (NCBI taxonomy): Eukaryota > Metazoa > Arthropoda > Insecta > Phasmatodea > Timematidae > Timema > Timema shepardi. Next base: position 46,097 of record CABFVX010002400.1, on the reverse strand, counting down.
TTAAATTTTGGCTAGTTTAAATAATCATAATATTAAGCTCTAACGACTCCCAAGTCGACACACTAGTAAAACTACATGGTTTTAAATACAACTTCTCCTTCTACAAATATTTATCTTTGTTAATAATAGGTGCTGTTAGTATGATCGTTACCCATTAACAAGATAGTATCGATTTGCAAACGTTGGCAACTTGCTGTATCAGAATCCAGGTGGCAGTGTAAGGTGAAGATAATCTCTGTGACCTTCTTGAGTCAAGGAAACAATAATACCATTTGAATTGGAATAAAAAGGGCCATTATCCATTTATGAAAATTTTCGTATTATATTAAGTAACTAAAATACTCACAAAGTCTTAATAGCTGTGTGAATTAAGATAGTTAGTCCCTACTTACTTGTAGTCTTGGCCTATATGTGTCTCACTCTAGTGATACATTATTTTCATAGAAAAAAAACCATATGCTTCTTCATATACAGAGTTCTATGACATCAGTCCTTATTTAACTAAGGCAGTCAAATATGTTAAAATCTTTACTCGTGGCCGCATTCTTTCTCGATATTTCTTATTCTTGAGCATTGCAGGTTGTAATAATAAGTGTTAAAGTAATATTCACCGTATAAAAAAATTACGGCACATTGAATTTTTAATTTGTTACCGGTATTATAGTAAATAAAAAAAGGCATTTTAAATATAATATGGTCTAAATGTTTTTATCTTTTGTATTTGTTTCACGGTCTAAGACTTGACTCATTGGACTTTGGAATAAGTTATTTTCCAAAAAAATTAATGAACAAATTCTTTGAAGTCAAGTGTGAACATGCTCATTTTAATAGCTCTAAACCTACCTACTACACAGCTTTTATTGACTAATTAGATAACCTGGCAGTCTAGGGGTAAGGTGTCTGACTTTTGTGCTGGGAGATCGGGGCTCAATCCTCGGTCCCAGACCAGATTTATCTAATTGCCAAACCCGTCCTTCACCTCTTACAAGACATGTATTAATCACAATTTGTGAATGTGTAAACTGCCTGGTCTCCACCGTGGCTCGGATCCCACGTTAAACTGTAGGTCCTCCATTTATCACCCTACCATTATACATTAACGTAAATGCGTACAACCCGAATGGGTAGTAAGATGTGGTGCTTGTAATAATAATAATGTCTAATTTAAATGTATTAATTTACTGATTATGTAGTAAACTATACCTTTAAAAGTATATATTGATGTAGGAATAAAATAAAACCCAAAGAAGACTACAGATGTGGTCATATTTGTGGAAGTGTCAGCCAGTCAATTCCTTGATGTGGTCATAGCTGTGGAAGTGTCAGCCAGTCAATTCCTTGATGTGGTCATAGCTGGGGAAGTGTCAGCCAGTCATTTCCTTACTAAGTAGTGAAAGGAGAAGGTGTATTTAGGGATTCTTGAACACCTCCCAACGAAAGTATTTTTATATGAAATAAAAATGTTTCAAGTGGGTTTTTATGTTTAAAAAATACCTTGCCAACTGCTGGGATACTTGACAGTTGACGACGAGCCACCAAAATTAATACAACTCCCAAAATAAATGTCTGTTTACAGCTATGGATCCAGTTGTTAAGTGTGATAACACATTTATAATGCTGCAGATATTAGATATGGGAAACACAGTCACAGTGATTTCACTTCATCTCATTTTTTGGAGGGGCAAAGGGCACTTTCTCCAGTGCCTCTCTCATTGGTTCAATCCATAAGCTTCTATATTTGTCAATTTTTGTTCAATGAGGTCAAAACATAAACACAAATACAGAGAGCACTAATGCATAAAGATTCTTTCTTTCTGACTATGATACGTGAGCAAGATAATGATTACCTACTGCTAACTTTCAACGTCTATAAAACTAAATAAAAAATATTGCTAGCAAAGCTATAAATACATATATTTTGTGTCTAGAATGATATTGATTTAAATATTTTAAAAATATACTATTACTAAGACTTTTATTAAACCTGTGTGAATCCATAATTATTTTTACTTTCAAATCAAATCCGAATCTTGGCTGACTCAAATCATATCTCATTTAAAAAAAATTGAATCAATTAAGAATAGAATCTTGTGCTAGTTTTATTTGATCAAGTCAAATCGTGTTCAAATTTGTTGCTTAAATAAAAAATAAAAATTGGATCTAATATTTTATTTTAAAAATAGGTTCAAATCTGAATTCAACAATTTATTTTAGGTTTGCTATGATAATATTTCAAATTGAATCCATGTTGAATATTTCACTTTATTATGTTTCCGAGTTCCAAGCCAATAATAAAATATTTCAAAATATGATTATAATCATTATAGACACATTTTAGGTTATTAACAAAAAATGTAGGTAGGCCTTGCAATAAAACTAATCTCAAAATTTCAATCCTTTTCTTTTAAAAAGAAGATAATCACTTTCACAAACAACTGTCACCCACGTGATTCCTTTGTCTTGAAACTGAAGCTAATTTCTTTATTCACTCGACTCTGCTACCTGTTTCTGATCTGATTGTATTTATATGCAAGTAAGAATTATAAACTCAAATTTTAAGCTAAACTCACCGAATCTGAATCTAGGATCTATTTAGATTCGAGATTTCAAATCAAATTCATATCTTTCCAATACTAATATTTCAAATGTTGGATTGAATCCGAAAGATATTTTAGATTTTGAATTGAATTTGAATCTTACTACAATTTGAATTTGAACTTTAAATTTCGAAGATTTGCACCAGCTTATCTATTATTATTGTTATTATTAAAAAAAAAGTGTTTATACTTGATATTGACATCTAATCTATGAAAATTACATAGGACGTTTAATAAATATGGAACCTACACAAGGAACTTTTTTTATTACTAAACAATGGATTCCAATTTAATGTTTGTATGAAAGAAATAATATTTTATATTGATGTCACTAATTTTTTATAGCTATGTATTTTTTTTATCAAAGTTAGCCTGATTGACATTTATTTGTAATAAGTTCTGTAACTAACTTACAAGCTAGTACAATTTAATTATTATTTGGGTTGTATCCAAGTCCTTTCACAGGTATCTATTTGAACATAATAATGTAAATGACACCTTGATACAGGCTCTATTCCTAAGTATAGGTTTAATTTTCAACTATATTTAAATTAATTATGGTACATTATTGTTAAATTAAATAATATTTTAAAAGTAGAATAGGCTCTAGTGCTAAATTAAAATGAATAAATGTATATTAAAATATTAATTTCCCGACAGCATGTTTGCCTACTAAATTGTAGACTTTGTGTTCGTACCCACCATACCTGAAATAATTATTGTGACGAAATTGAGTTTTTCCCCCTACATAGTACAACATTGACGGCTGGGGAACGGGGTGTTCTATATTTTATATGAATCTGTTAGGGTGTTATGTTCTCCTTCAGAATATTAACGTCTAAAGTATAAGGTCCATCCATGTACATATATTTAAAATTAAAACTAAATAATCTGGTCTAGAGGTATTACATTTGTTGGGAAACCTGAATTTATTTTTTGTAGTTTATGTTCTATATATAGAACAGGGAACGAGGTATAGGAGGTTCATATTTATATGTTTACATTTATGAGACTATGGGTATGGGTGATTGTGTCACGTATGAATGAGAGCATTGTGTATCATCCTGAAATAATGTATTTCACCTCAACACTATTATTTCACACACACTATATTTAGAGCATAAAGCATTGTTTCTCCATCTCTATCTACATCAGGGCAGTATATTTTGATACAGACCCTATATTTAACACCATTTTTGTATGAAACGTCTTTATGTCCATGTGTTTTGAGTTTAGGAAACACTCAGTAGATGACGTACTAAAAATATATATACTCTTTTGTAGTTAAAAAGGTATTGTAGAAAAAAATAAAATTAATATTAACTAAAGTAAGAATATTTTTCTAGTGCAATATTTATATAGACTCAAATATTTACTTTCCATATTTTCTCGCTGCACTGTAGGGTGCCTTGGCACCCCATTGAGAACGTCTAGCTTAGACTATAGAGAAGTGATTCCCAAACTGTGGTACATGTACCTCCAGAGATACTCAACGTAAAACTGAGGTTTATGAATCGTAATATATAATGTAAATACAACATACAGTACTCCTAAGTTTAACTCACCGGTGACCTGGCGGTCTAGGGGTAAGGTGTCAGACTTCTATGCTGGCAGCCGGGGTTCAATCCTCGGTCCCGGCAAAGATTTATCTGATTACCAAACACTTCCTTCACCTCTGACAAGATATCTTGTGAATGTGGGGAATGCCAGGCCTCCACCGTGGTTCGGATTCCACGTTAAACTGTAGGTCCTCCATTTCATCTCACAATCACCCTACCATTACACATTAGCGTAAGTGCGTATAACCCAAACGGGTAGTAAGACGCGGTGCTAATAATAATAATAATAATAATAACTCACCACATTTAAAACAATCACCCCCATATTAAGTCTGGTAGACAAATAAACTCAGAGTTTGACATAAAGTGATGGCATTTATTAGACTTTCTTTTCATCTATTAAGGCTTTGTTTGATTTACTGCTAGACTGCTTAACATTTGGATCCACCGTTTATACTTTGCAAGACAACAGATATGCATGTCTTTTATTTCATAAAGAGCTGGAAGGGGTAAGTTGCTTAGGGGTCGTCCTTAAATTACNCCCATATACTCCTTACGTAGGATAAATTCTGACTCCACACCCCCTCGTAAGAAAATGTAGTGAAATACTGAACCCCCGCCCTTTCCCCCAAATCCCTACTTAATTTAAGGACGGCCCCCAAAATGGGTACACAACTGACCAAAGCTCGTGAAATATTGGTATAAATTATTTTTTTAGGTTTCTTAAGCTAAGGGATAATAGTTCTCTGAATCGTACCCCACGTTAATTCACATATAATTAAGATTAAGGACTAGAGAACTCGACTCGATTGGTATTCAAACTGACCAACTAATCACATGTTATTGGTCAAAGCAATTTGGCGTACTTGACACTGCCCGAGACTTCTAATAGACCAATATATCATATTTTTCCACCCTAGTCTTTTGTCACTATTCGTAATCTCCAGACCAAAGGATCACTTTTTTTTTGTTCGTGACCCTTTTTCATTGGGCAAAATAACTAGCGAAACCGGGCAGTAATAGAGCTATGTTAAGATCTTTTATCCTCTAATATCAGTAGTTTTAGATCAAATGAGAAATAAAAGTAATCAACATATATATGCCAAAAAATCGCAGGGTTTTACTTCCAGTCTGGGTTGAATGAATGTATATTACTTATAATATTCGGTTGGTGGTGATGAAGCTAGAATTAATCACAGGAAATATATTTACATTTGTGTGGGAAAATAGAAGGAAACAATTGAAGATCTACCCAAAATACCTTCAGCAAGAATTTGAACCCCCGCCTCTCCGTCAATGACAAACCAGTCTGTTGCACTAATGCGAGAAAGAGCTTTCTAAAAGGACTATTTTTCCACAAAACTATGATTTCACTTTTTCCCTTTTTAAAGTCTAAACATTCATAAAAATAAAGAAAATATTGTAATCATGAACATTTTTGTTCTCTAGAATTCCCCGACAAGTTTTTGGCTTCTTTAGGACATGTCAGACAGAAGTGTCTTGCTGGCTAGGTGAATTTTTCTGCTCGAGAGCATGATTGTATATCAACGTTTTTTCCTCCCCACGGCTAGTCCAACTTGGGTCGCCTGCACATTTTACAAGTCCAGTGAGCTATCAGTTCTAGGGAAAGTTTGCTTCTGGCCTTATTACTGGTCAGCCAGCCTCCCATTTGTTTAAACAAACCAGTAATGCTGCCAACTTTATGGTTGGAATTCACTAGTTTGTATAAAGTTAGCAATGCCATCTAGTTTGAGAGCTAAAAGCTCAACACACCGCCAACAAGGGTAGGCAAACCCTTAACCAATCTTTTCAACATAAATACTTTACATTTTTATGTAATTTTTTAAATTTAGTTATTTTATTTTGAAGTAAAATTGAATCCTTTGTATCCCTGTATTCTCAGAAATAAGGAAGATGGACTTTTATTTGTGACTTCAATAATATTTGTTTACAAAATTTATGAGTAAAGTATCAAAGGTAAGCATGCATTTAAATTTATCTAAACTCTTTGCAAGGTGTATTAAGGGAAGAGTGGTATCACTTTTCTGCTTGCACACAATTTATATATACTTTTTGTTCAAAATAATGGACATAAAAAGAAATTATTTATTCTCTCACACTGTAAAGTACCATATTTACTCGAATCTAAGACGAACCCCAGTTTTTTAGTGGTTCTGGATAGATTTTTTGTAAGTGTTATTTATTTTATCATGAACGAAGAAAATAATAATAATATTGGTAGACTTATTTTGTAATGTTAACAAATACTTTTTTATTTAAAAAACAAAAGACCTATGTTGACTTAAAATCTAATTAGGGTTGCAGATTTGCTAAGGATTTTTTTTTGTCTTAAACATTGCTTTTGCATAAGAATGTTAACTTTGAAAACGTTTTTAAAAGCAATGAGAAGTTAATTTTTATTATGACAGATGATAATCGCTAGTGAAAATCTGGATCATTAAACAAGCATCTTTATTCTTATTTCAAAATCGATTATCTAAGAACATCTAGTTAAAGATAATAATTTACTTTATATTATTCAAAAGTTAAATATTTCGTGGAGTTTCACTTATCAAAACTAAAATTCGGCATCGCTAAAATTGTCTAGTAAATTTTATGTATTATTGATTGTTTAAAATCGATTAGAGTTTTCTCATCACCTCTTACTTGACAAGCACTAGCTAGGTAGGCAAAGTTTTAAGACTTAAATACTTAACAATTTGACAATTCATTATTTGTTTTTAAATCCATTTTGACTATGGTGAATGGCCAATTTTTTAATGTTGTATTGAAGTAATTGTAAAAGTAATCAAAAACAGCACAACGAAATAAATTTCAATTCATTTATTCCCATCACTAACCTCAACTCAATTGAGAAGTTAACTGTGTTGAATACTAAAGAGTGGTATCAAGATTTTTAGTGTATAGTATCAATTATTATGATACCAGTCGATAATATTGTTATCAAGTATCATATCCAGCCACAACTAGGTAGTTATTTTTAACGATAACTTAAAAAATAGGCTAAAAATCCTTGAAAATAACTAAATATCCTGTGCCGCGAAAATTAATCAAATCTCTTAAAAAGGCAGCCATGAACTATTGTATTAATATTAAATAAAATGTTAACCTTTTGATGTAGGCCTAACCCATTCCTTAGTCTGCGATTTTAAGATGACCCCTAGATTTTGAAGCTACAAATTTGGGGTAAAAACTCATCTTAGATTCGGATAAATACGGAAAATCTCTTTCTTATGTATTAAAGCATTATTTTAGAACAATGTAGTTGTGTGCTTATTGCCCTTTTGTTTGTATCTTTGGTACAATTAGAGCCATATACTTTTTAGTGAAATATTTATTGATACCACTCAAAGCTTTCTTTATCTAAATCATCATAAGCACTTTTATGTTTGTGTCCACTCTTTTATCCAAACCTTTGAAAATAAAATTACATACTACAGGCATACATAGAAAGGGTTTGTGTAAAGTTTAGACTCTGATTTTTCCCTTCCATTGTTATTATCAATGTCATTTTTTCATCTCCTCTTCAGGCTACTGAAGTAGCAGGAACACACATTTAATATTCAGTATACTTAGATTTTTCTGGTGTTAAAGGGAAATTGCAAAACTACTAATAATGTTCCAATTAAAAATCACCCAAGCCTTAATTATCTTTGTTTCGTTTAAATAGGTAGCATTTCTGTTACCTGTGATTTGATAGCAAACAATTTATGCATTGAAACTCATATTATTAAGATTGATTTTAAATTGTTCATAACCAGTAAGTATTGACATTTCTTTAAATATATATTAATCAGCACAACTTATCCAACTTTGAACTTTGAAAATTAAGCTTGATACCATTGTCTTTAAAGAAATATATGGTTTCTGCATTCAAGATCTAGAAAGTACCACTGGTTTTCTCCAAATGTGTTGTTCGGTGACTCAAGAATGTCAACTTTTCTTTCAAAACAACTACTCGACAATAAAATATTAAATTGTTTTCGACCGTAGTGTACTACTATCCAGACATGTCAAATAAACATCCACTTTGATCAAATCAGAGTAGTTTTCCTTTGTCGTAAGAAGATAGCCACTTGTTTTACATGAAAATATACTGTACAAAATGTTAGACCAAAATCACTTTGTTTTGTATCGGAGTGTAATATATCAAATGCTTTATGAAGATATCAATGTTTTCTCTTAATTTGTACTCTTCAGTATTTCATGAAGCTAGTTACTTCACTGTAAATTTGTGAGCTCTTGATTATCTCAGTACTGATTAACTGCTACTAAGAATAACAGTGGTCATATTTCTCTTTTTATGTTCGTTTACTATCATAAAATTACACAACTTTCTATCATTCATCATTCTCACTCAAGGTCATGTGGAAGCCTTGATTAGGGATAAATGGGGGAGATGAATCTTAGACCAGACAATAGTTAGCCACAACAGTGCACTGACGGCTGTGGAATGTTTGTACATTATTTGGAGTAGAAAATAAACTTGTGAAATGGCAATGTTACACCCATTTAAGGAAATAATTCATTTAATAAACAGGACAAGATGACTGACATCTTTCATTTGCCTAGTTTGTAAAAGAGTAAATAAAGTGGGGTTTTCATTTAACCACAACTAGAAATTAATTACCTCATGTTCTTCATTCTATTATGCAGGTAATTTATAAGTATAAATATTTGTATTAAAGATTATGATTTTTTGTTAAAATAAGGTAAATGTAATTTTTTTTTCTATTACAGAGTCACCCCTTGTTCCAAGAACCAAGTTGCGTAAATTGGAACGGAAATTAATCCCTGTTGTAGAAAAACTCAGCACTGAAGAATTGATGGAAACTAATACTTATTTGAGGTTTAACCGTTCTATTGAAGCTATATTTGATAACACAGAAGATTTAGATCTGAATATGGAGCAAGGTAAAACATCAATTTTTACTAACTCTACTTTAATTTTTTCTTATTTCAAGTTTAGTTGTAACAACGGTGGCTTTATTTATTCTAGATGATGACGCTGATGTTCCTCCTGAAGCATTGATTCCTAAGTATCAATTACAGGAATTATGCAGTGAAGCCGCAAAATTAAAAACTCTTTGTGCAATGGAGTCTGTTCCTTCTGATCGGCTTGTTAGCTTGTTAAATATTCTCGAGAAAAATATTCGTGACGGCACTAGAGTATCACCTATTGCTGATCCTGTAAGTAATAAGTATTCTAGATTATACAAACAAATTTATGTTTGTTCTTGTATCATCTCGATTGTATATTAAGCTCTCCTTATGATTTTTCGGTTAATTCACCATTAATTACTTTACATTAAATTATTGACTTTTATAGATGGTATTTAGATTTCATTTGGCAGCATTATTAAATTTATGTTGCTCTCTGTACAGAGAAATGTTCTTACCTTTCCTCAAAATTTAACTTTGTATTCTGTGTCATTAAATTAATGTAGTTCTACACTGACCCTTTACAGGCTTTTGGGATAAGTGCATTTACATGTATTTGTTTCCGGTAACATGCTGCACAGTAAAATGTTTTCTAGCAAGCTTGGAATCCTCACTTGGTTACAGCAATTTTTTTTTCCTTTAAATTTAAAGTCTTAGTCATATAAATATTTTGTTTTTATGGTTTTTGTTAAGGATGATGATGAAGATGAAAGCAAGTTATGGCTTGAGTTAACAATGGAAAGAGTAATGAGGGCAGCAGACGCCTCGGTAACTTCCTTGTACATTATGACCTCACCAAATATGCCTAAAAAGATTTATCTTGAAGATGTAATAGATAGGATAGTGGTTTTCACTAAATACCAACTTCAAAATACAATTTACCCTTCTTTTGATCCAGTCTACAGAACAGACTCGAAAGCCAAAGGTAACAAATTATTAATAAGCTAGTTATTATTTGTTGGTTAACATAACTCTGATTTGGGACTTTAAATTACAAACTTGAACAGTACAAAGAACAGCCAAGAATGTTAGAACTGCAAGAAGTTTTATCTTCACACATGTCCATTATTTTGCTTCTTACTAAATCAGAAATCTATATAAATACTCTTTGAGAATTTATTTTTGCTATTTCTCTCTGTGGTTTGCCGTTGATAAACATGTTGAGGGTTGAATTCTTGCCATTTAAAGGTAATTTTTTACTAGTTTTCCCATTCCTTTCTCACACCAATTATCTAAACAAGGGTAAAATGTCTCCAAATGGCTGTATTAAATTAAACATTGAAAGGAGGATATAAGGCCTCTAAACTCACTAGGCCTACAGTTTTCTGGTAAATGTTTAGGCCTTGTACTTCTATCCTCTTTTCAATGTTAAATTTACTCTCACTACTGGAAGCATACTTCCTCTAAAACCATATTTCTTGTCCCTAAACCTAAAACCATGTGTTAAGCCATTAGCAAAGTTTGTGCGAAGTTTACTAATTATATTAAAAAAACCTATGCAATGTAATTTCTTTATGTTTGTTGGATGTATGTGGGCTATTTTAAATAATAAAGTATTATTGAAAGAGGCACAGTTGGCAGTACATAAGTGTGCTGACTCCAACATTGTTTTATGGATGTGAAGTGTGGGTTTGTCAGGAGAAACACAAGAGCAAGGTGAATGTGGTTGGAATGAGATATCTAAGAAATGTATATGGAAAAACTTGAATAGACAGTGTTGATAATGAATGGGTGTTGAAGGAGTGTGGTTTTATGGGAAATGTAATGGGTTATTGTGAAATAAGCATGTTACCTTTGTTTAGCCAGGCTTAGCAGATGTTTGTGGGTTGAGCGAGGAAGCAAATTATGGAGGTAGACTGGGTGGATCAAAAGAAAGGGATTGGCCTTGTAAGACGTGGCTAAATGTGGTAGACAAATGGGTGGAAAGGGGAAAATTAAGAGTTGTAAATATATGTCTACATATACATGACTCGATAAATGGATGTTGTTGAAGCAAAGGAGTATGCAAGGTTAGGGATGTGTAGAAAATCTTAGTTAGGATGGATTGAATACGGAGTTATTTTTTGAGCAATATCCAGGGCTTCTTGCCTTCCTTGTGAGGGAACAGTGTGATTATGTATATGTGTGGACGTGTATTCATGTGTGCTTGTGTACATGTATCTTATAAAAAATACACAACTTTTATTTACAATAGTAAAAAAAAATATTCTTCCAGTTAATACACACCATAAATCGATTTTAACACAGCTATCCCTGTTGAGCATACTAATCTCAATTCTCAATGTCACCATATAATTTTCATGTCGTCTTTTCACCCCTCTACCTCGTGTGTTTAGCCAAAGTTGAGTCATGACTATGTGCATGCGCAAGAATTGATTTTGTGTTAGGAAGAACTATGTCGAGAAGAGAGTGATCCTTTTTATTTCTCATAAGTTTCTGCTCCAGGTTGTATGGGACAGTCAACCTAGTTATCCCTGGCTGTTTCAATGATTCGTCAAACTCATTATTAGTATATTCTCCACCTTTGTCGCACTGCAAGCACTTTATGGTTTTTCCCTTTTGGTTCTTGACAAGGTCTATCTATTCAAAAGTGGCTGTGAGTACTTCAGACTTCAACCTTAAGAATTGGATCTTGCGCCATCTTGTACTGTTGTTGATAAATTCGACAAAATATTTTGCTCCTCCCTTGGAAGCTGTTCTCACGGGTCTGCATACTTCTAAGTGTATCTAATCCAGGACTTCATTGTGATAGTTTGATTTCCTGGGAAACTGCGCCCTTGTCCTTTTTCCCCATATGTAAATGTCGCTGCTCGAATTGCTGAATCTGCCAGTACAACTCTCTTCACAACACCTTTACGAGTGGTGTCCGCGATGTCCTTCGCATTAGTGTGAGCTGGGTATTTATGTAATAATTAGATTGGAACTTTGTTTTCTTTTGAAATGGACGTGACAGTTTGCGCATCCTCTTTGATCTAACACATGTAGTACAAATCATCAACTCTGACAGCACTTAGTATTTACCATATTCCTGTTAAAGTCTGGGATGATGGCACCGTCTTTTTGAAACCAAACATCGAATCCGTGATCCATTATTTTATTGACTGACAACAGGTTAACTATAATTTCCATTACTTACATTATGTTAATTCTCATTTCCATTACTTACATTACGTTGTATATCATCACATTCCTTTTGTCACCGAATACATTTGCTACAAACTGTGCTTTGCCTGCGCCCATCGTGTAGGCTGTTCACAAGGCTTAGCGCACTGTGCCCAGAGTCATAATTTTTGTGAAAAGTTCTGTCTAATTGCACAAGTGCACTGTCGTACTGCTATATGGACTACACTTCTGGTTGAGATCGTTCGATTTGCATGGTGAAACATTTAAACAGACATCAGCACATTTCATGGTACCTGATGGCACATTCCATGCATCACTCTTACGCGTGTCACTTTCTTTTATGATTTTGATGCAAGGCCCGTCCAGCATCGGCAATTTGTCACGCTATTCAATGGCACACCGGAAATTTTTAAAACTCGTGGGTAAGCAATAGAGTAATAAAATTGTCAACACGTCTGTGTTAGTTGCAACTCCCATGTCTTTCTACTTGTTGTGCATATAATTTCGCACCCATTCTTATACGTTGGCTTTGCTTGCACGATTATTTGTTAACTTGGATTTTAACACTTCATCATTAATGAACTTGCATAAATCGTCTTTAATTAATATGGTCTGCATTTTCAGTTTCCAAGTATCATAATTGTCTTTGCTTAGAAGTTTGATCCCTAATATGTTTGAGGTGTTCATGGAAGTCAATTTCAAAATTCTCTCTCGCATCCGTTTTTCTTTTATGTTAGCTTGCTTTTTGATATGGCACTCGCAAGTTTGGGCCCATAACCTGTTAGAGAAAGATCTCTGTAGGTCACAGGGACAGTAAATAAACTTATGTTAACACAAGAAAACATATATTAGTTAGCACAAAAAAAAACACAAGTGACATTGTATTTGTGCATTTCAAACTTATAACAGGCATGTCCAGGCTGTCTTATTTACTGCCACAGATGTGTGGCGCACATGTGTACGCGTAAAGATGGCTTCACTAAACAATTAACTCGTAATGAGCTACAAAAGACTATCAACATTCCAACAATTTACAAATTCCTCTTGCACAAATTTGGGTACATTTATTCTAAACTCTATCTTCTTCATTTCTTCTTCAACAGTGTGAATGTATAGATATATATTCGGGTGTATGGTAAGATGGAGAGCATTATTAAAGTAGTTTGTTTTAAAATAGCCTACAAATAAAATATTAAATTAAAAACTAGAAAAAAATTACAACCCTTTACTTGCAAATGCAAGAATTGCTTACTTGTGTGTAGTTCCAGTTCTTTGTTTTAAAAAAATAGATTTTTTTTACATTGACATAACTCTTTAAATTAATAAATAACTATTTGATGTTTTAGACATATTTATCGGCAATGCTAGGAAAAAACGTGCACATGTTAAGGAGGTACGAGAGAAAAGCATTCTGACACTTTATAACAAACTGCACGAGTTAGTGGGCTTGCTAGCTGAGCTGCTTAATATTCAAGTGCTAACAGACAATGCTGTTCTTCATGCATCCTCTATGGGAGTTGCACCATTTTTTGTGGAGAATGTAAATGAACTTCAACTTTCGGCTCTCAAGTTGGTCACTACAGTAAGTATAATTGTAATAAAGGTTATGTGTTTTGTAATAAAAATACTCAACACATTTGAATCTTCTTATAGCTAATTCTTTGCAGTGAAAATAATGTATTTAAGATATTTCTATGTATCGTTAAGAAATCTGGATAGTTCATATTTTACCAAATTTAAATTGGTATATTGACCCAAAATCATCTTAAGAAGGAATATGTTACAAATTTAGGTTTCAAACAATATCAAGTTATATATAGTGAAATAAATATTTCACCTCACTGTGTCATTCACAATTATAACTAAACATAATGTTAGATAAAATACCTGAATAAGAGAATTAAGCCCAGGGTTATTGGTATAATATGCCAATGCTGTTACAACCGAGCTATCCAGGACTACTTTGGACCAAGATCATTAAAGTCAATATAAATACTAATCACTGTGTAATTACTATTATTGATTTGTGAAGCTTGGAAAACTTAGTTGAATAAAGTATTTGTTAGCTTCAACTTTGTTAAAAATCCCAATCTCAAAGAAATACAAAGCTACAAGATAAAACATCACAGCTAAACTAGGTACATTGGTTTTTAATTCTTATCACTGTATTATGTACAAGAGACTTTATTATAGGTTCATTATGAATAAAAAAAATGCAATTTGGATTTTTCTTTTCCTTTTAACACCTTGAATCTGAAGCAGGAATACACCCAAAAAGTGAAAATAACTCTTTCCCAGATGCTTAATAGTAATACTTTCACTCAACAGATCTTTCTTTACCTGGAGATATTCTATTTATTAATTTTCTGTTTCACATCTCATAAATGTTATTATTTTGTTCATTAATATAATACTTTTCATTAATCATTTTACAGTTTTTCTATTAAAATTGATCACTTTTGCTTATTATCACTATATCACACTAAAGAATATCTTTTAATCGGGTCTCAAGGTTAATCCATAATAAAGTGCACTAATTGAGGTCTTTGGATTGAAACCAAGTCTTTAAGGAAGATATTTTATTACAAAAGTATTAACTGTTCTGAAAAGATGTACTCTAAAAAAACTATTATTTTGATTAATTGGTTTAGCACCTTGACTAATTACATTTTTCATCTTTATATCTGAAATATTTTCTCTACAATCATTTTAAATTTCTATTTATAACTTTTTAATTTGTGCATCAGGGAGATAAGAGCATTCCTAAATTAAGCTAAATACTTTTATAACATACTTACACTTTTTATTAGTTTTTCTTCTAGAAGTAATCTCTTCTTGAATTTTAAATTTTGAACTTTTCTTTCTACTCTGAGATTCTTTTGACTATAATTTGTAATAGTCATGATTTTATATAATTTTTAAGGTAGTGAGGATGGCTTAGGCATTTTGTGGAGCAGACTTTATAAATATTATAACTAATTTATTTATTTAATTTTAGTGTTTGGATGCTCAAATACTTGATTCCTTGAATCCTTAAAATCCCATGGTTTTAGGGGGTTTTGAGTTTATTATAAATCTCAAAAAAGCATATTAAATACAATTATGAAGACCTTGACTTGATATAACAGTTTTTAATCAAGTGGTAATTGCGTATATTTTTGTAGTTAGTAGAGTATCAATAACACAAAAATCAATAATTGTTAATATAATTAATCATCATCATAAACTGTTTCCCGCCTTTGACTGGGT
Organism: Timema shepardi; assembly: GCA_902151425.1. NCBI lineage: Eukaryota > Metazoa > Arthropoda > Insecta > Phasmatodea > Timematidae > Timema > Timema shepardi. The sequence continues at coordinate 30,607 of CABFVX010002400.1, read as the reverse complement.
CACTTTAGTAAAATTTTAATACAATTAATTTACCAATTTACTACTTTACTACTCTCTTTGTGTATGATGTAATAGACCTGAAAAACAAAATAGCATTTTTATGTGGCAACTAAACACTTTTTTTTTTAAATTCAATTTTAAATATTTTCACTTTAACTAAAATTGTACATACTTAAAGGATTTAAATTTTGATTTGAAATTCTAAAGAAAATTTAACATAATTTTTTCTAGATTTGTATTCTAGAAATATAGGATTCTACCCATCTCAATTTATTTACATATTATAAGAATTGTTTGTGTAGATGTTATAATATGTATTTTATTTTCTTAAGGTGATCATTCTTTTAACTATAATATCTGTGATCTTTACAGATCTTCACAAAATATGAGAAACATCGCAGACTTTTATTAGATGACATCTTAGCATCAATAGCTAGGTTACCAAGCACCAAAAGAAGTCTTCGCACATATAGATTAAATTCAGAAGAGTATATTCAAATGTTGACTGCTTTAGTACTTCAGTTGATTCAGTGTGTGGTATATCTTCCAGATCGTTTACAGCTTGAAACAAAAGAAAATACCAAAGAAGAAGTTGAAGAGATTGAGAAAAAGGACAATACTGTTAATGTAAATGATGGTTTTATTTTCCACTTATAAAAATAATATTACATTTTTTTTTAACATCACATCTTACTAATTGTTTGGGCTATATGGTTATGTACTAATTACGCTTAAAGGTGTTGAAACATTTATTAGGCCAATTTTTTGTTTTCATTACAATAATTAACTCCTGTACCGATGGTCTTGTGGATAAAGGCAGTAACTCTTATCTGGTTTACAGGCTACATAAATTTTAACACCGCTAAATATATTAAGGTGACATTTCTATTTATGACTAATTATGAACCATTATTAGCTTAGTCCTTGGATAATACAACATAAGCCAATATTGAATTCCTTTAAGCATGGCCCCTAGGGCATACAACATTAGAAAACTATGAGCCACTGGTAGCTTGACCTCTAGAGCATCCAACATCATCAAATTATGAGCCACTGGGAGCTTTACCCTTGGAACGAACATCCAGCACTATCAGATTCTGAACCACGCTATGGTAGATTTTTCCTTGAGTTATCAAACCCCATTTTGTTCCAAGCCACTAGTAGTAGTAGTCTGTGCACTTGAGAAATTTTCATTTTTAATTATTATTTGTGGAACCGTGATTCAATCCAAAACTCTAAATGGTGTAGTTGAATGTATGATTTAGTTCCTAACCAACTCTTAACAACTTTGGGGTTACTCTATCTATAATAAATAATAATAATAGTAATAAATGATTATTACATAAATTACAAATAAATGTTTGCTATGAGTTTATTACTTACTATAATATAATATGTATGAAAAAAGTGCCTTGAGCAAAACATTTTATAATAAATAAAATGATAGAATATTAGGAAACTAATAGAGCACAAATAAAAGTATAATTACTAACACATATTTACACACACTTCAATATTCCGATGCTATTATTGCATTTTCCTCAGGAAGCAGTATTAATTAGACACTTAACTACTAATACCTTCTGAGGAAGAGGCTATAATAGTATCGAAATATTGAAGTGTGTGTAAATATGTGATAGTATTTTTACTTTTATTTGTGCTCTGCCATTTTCCTAATATTTTATCATTTTATTTATTACTAGTATATACGGCTGTTGGCAGAAGGTAAACTAAACTTGAATAGTTAGGATCCATCTTATCTTTTCAGTATAAAATGAATAATGCAAACCCCTTCATCTGTTCTTTTAATTCATGAAAGGCTTTTGAAATAATCCAGACAAAAAAAAAGTAAATCCTGTTAGTCTAGGTTCTCTACTGTGGTCTATATAAACTCTTAGTGTTCAAAGTTTTATCTTTCTAGGTCCTCTAAGGGCTTATCGGTGGTGTGAAAAGATGCACACATGTTAAGAAATGATAATATATGGACTAGAGGATACGTGCTTGAAAAATTGCAGTTTCCTAAGTCTTGTGGGATTCGAGATTTTTTCGAACGAACATAAGACCTGGTAATTATTATAGTGGAGATTGTTTCCAGGAAAGAAAAAAAAAATCAAAAATCTGGCTTCATTAGATTCTGTCCCATGACTATATTAAAAGTGAGCAAAGATTCAACTTTCTAGGTCACCTAGAGGTCTTTTGGTGGTGTGAAAAAGACACACACACATGCATGCGCACAAAATTAATACAATCTTTAGAAAAAAATCTATAAGGAAAACTGCATTACTCTAATAAGACACAAGATAGTATCTTATAATATTGTATCCTCACCACTGTTGCGTCGTTTTTAAACTTTTTACTATATAATTCTAGCCAGTAAGACAAGTGAAACTTAAACATCAGTGAAGTAGATTGTAATATATATAGGGGAAAAAAAATGAAAAACCAATCACAAAAGTTGAACAATAGAATATTTTTTTAATCTCCAAATGACAATCAGAAATAAAAAAAAAGAGACAATATTAATATTGGAAAATATAAAGGGATCGATGTTACTAACTTAGCCCTCTTCAGCTTGGAATTTACTTGGGTGATTCATTAGTTTGGTAATCCGACTCTGTCTGTGCCAGCTGGACTTATGTTTTCTACTAATCGGTGTGGTTTCTACAATCAGTACTGTAAAAACAAGACATTTCATATATATAATTTTTCAGTGATAAATTCGGTTCCATTAATAAAATCAGTGAGTAAAGTCAAACTAAAAATACCAAATTAATTCTTAAAAACAACATTGTATACTATAAAATGAGAGAAAAACAAATAATCAGGGTATAAAATAACACTATTTTGATATGGTTAAAAATGATGTAATTTTACCACCTTTAAAACTGCATGTACATTAAAATTTATTTGTCTTCAACATATTATAAATATTACTTTGTATTAACAATAATGCAGGAAAAGCATAAAATAGAAAGACTGACCCCTTTTAACTTTTGTACTATGATGATTTGAAATTTTTGAATCAGTATTTATATGTTATAACTATACACATTTAAAATAATGCAATGCAATTTATTGGTCGAATGACCTTAATAGCACAAGTAGTGCCTCTGTGTTGGTCTGGTAGCCATGCTCAAGTCTTATTGGATCGTTCAGAACTTGGTTTTAATCTTTGCCAGTTACACTAAAGATGATTTTTCACATTTCGGTTTTAATCTTTGCCAATTACACTAAAGATGATTTTTCACATTTCGGTTTTTATTTTATTCTGTTGTCCTCTCTCCTGGTGAAAGCTTACTCATTTAGTTTGAATTAATCTTTATCATTACTTTAACTTAAATTAGCCTTCATTGTTGTTTGTTTTGACTGTATGTAGGACATCTGAAAATAAACACTACTAACTAGTAATAGTAATTATTTGTGAACGTGATATTTGTAGATATGATTAAGGTCAATCGACAATAAGAGTTATTACTATTTTTGAGTCTATAACAATTTGGCAGGGGAATTTAACATAAGTGGGGTTAGGGGGGCTATCTTGTAAAAGATAACACACAGCAATGTCTAGGCCCATTCCAGTAACACAGACCAGGTAAGGAAGCTGGCGTTTGCTTTACCTTGGTTTGTCATTGTTTGGGATTATCCAACTCTCTTTCTTAGCCTAGCATTAGATGTTCTATTAACTGGTGCTCTCTCTACAATTCGTCACCCGAGAATGCAAGTGTTCTATGTCCAATTTTTCACTTTTGTGTAAAAGAGCATTGAAGTTTGACCTTGTGTATAAAACCAATGTTACTAGAAGACAACTCGAGCTTGTATCTTCTTAAGTAATTATTTAATAGTCTCAATTTCACCACAGGTTGATCATATGCATTCTAAATAAACGTATACACCAAATATCTCAAATTTAACCATTTTGGAGATAGAACACTTGCATTCTCGGGTGACGAATTGGTACAGTCAAAACATGAAATTTCATGAAATTAGACATTTCAAATCCATATTTAAAATGATCAATTCAGACATATTAATAAATTATTATTAGCACCACGTCCTACTATCTGTTCGGGTTATACGTACCACATTAATAAAATCAGGTCAGGTTACAAAATTTTTTTCTAAATAACATTGTGTACAGAATCAATTATCATAGTATAAAAATAACATCTATATATATATAGATGTTATGATATAAAATTACATCATTTTTACTTATATATATAAAGTAAAAATGATGTAATTTTACCTCCTTTAAACTGATATATTAGAAATCATTTTTCTTTATAAATATTTTATTGTTTGCACCTTATATATATAGTTAAACTAATTTTAATTTATATTAATTACTTTGCCTTAAGGTGGAGATGTAGCGAACATGAGGGAATATCAAAATAGATTAAATAATGCTTCACATGGTGACCTAAACATTTCTTGAAATTTGGTCAAGGGGATCCTGGAATTTAATGACAGCTTTTTCTCTTCATTTAAAAAGTTAGTGGTCTAATGTTGCTATGCTCATGACAAATATTCATCAACCGTTGATATAAAAGAAATCACTTCTATGTTTGTACTGAAGCAATATTTGATATATTTTGGCCAAAAGATTGTTAAATAAAAACCCGGGCATTTTATCGTGCTTTCTATATCCCAAATTTAAAAATGGTAGGCCTGCATAAAAAGCATAAAATAACAAATTTTACCCCATATAACTCGTGAACTGTAATGATTTGAGATCATTGAATCACTCTTTATTGCTTACAAGTACACACTTGTTAAAATCATTGAATAAATTCTTTATTATCAAATAACCTTAAATAAGCTTTTAAATCGGTCCAAAAACTCTAATATGACCAAAGTTATTTCACTTTTATTTTATAAATTAATTTTAACCTATTCACACACACACACACATTTAAAATACCAAAATATTTAATTGATTATTCCACAAGTTTATTTATTTCTGAAATGGATGGGTTGCACTCTGTGCATATTTTACCATAACCTGAAAAAAATCTCTCCTTTAAATATAAGATACACTCTAGAAAATGATCACTTTCATAATGAAATGATTCATTCAAAAATGAGATTATTTTAAAGGGAACAGATATATGTTTCTCCTGACTCTTTCAAATCACTTATAGTTTATACATTTTTTAAATTTGTATTGTAATTCATTCTAAATCCTTGCCCTAGAGATATTTTTATCCACATCGCCATGCTGCATATTTCTAGCCGAGCAAACATATAGCCTAAATTCTTCTCATACTAGTTAAACAGTTGAAACCAAAAAACCAAAAGTATTTTAAAAAGATTTGAAAATTAAAAGTGATTATTAAATATTTGACGCTTTAATTTTGTTGGCTTTTTTTGGTTCAAGGTTTAACTTTATTATATTAATAATGAATCCAAGTCAATCTATTTTAAACAGTCTTCTCAAGGTTAAACTGTATAATTATCATCAAGTGTTGCTGCAATTAAAAATTATTTTGATACTTATTACATACGGCTCTCCAAGATAAAAAGTATATCACATATTATTTAGAGGTGCAGTTAAAAACTGTATCAAGTCATTTTTTGGGATTCATATTACATAATGGAACAATTCTAATTTTGGAAACTATCAACTCCTTTAGACTCACTATTCTCAAATATTTAGCTTTTACCCTTAGTCATTGGTTTCCAATCTTTATGTGTCTGAATATTTTTGGTGGGGTTGCAATGCTTATTGGTGTTAGAGCTCTTATGTTTACTTTTTAAAGTGATAATTACTTTAGTAAAGTTGCAACATTCACATAGAAATGTAAGTGGTTAAAATGATAAAAACTGTTAAGTTTTTGTTTGGTTTCCTATTGACTTAGTTTTCTGTGCTGTAGCAGTCTTTTGTTTGGTCACTTGGCGTTGCAAGCATAACTTCCAAAATACCCACTGGGCATGTTGATTTTCTCTTGAAACATCTTAGTCACAATCTTTGTATAGTCATAATATAAGCAATTTTTAATAACCAAATCAGCACACAGGCTTAATGACAAGCTTGGTTGGCTTGTCATTGATGTGGTCAAGATTAAAATTCCAACCAGAGGAACTGGGCCTGTGTTTTCCTAAATTGTTTCCCTTTTCTCCCTAATAAAGGTTTATATCCTCTAAATTCTACCTACTCCCAGGCGATAGCCCAAGTAGGATATAAATGCTTGTAAGTAATCAAGGGGTCGCAATGGTTTCAAATACCAAAATTGAGGTCAACCCTTGCCAAAAGTTGGAAACCACTGCCCTAAGCTTACATCTTTAATCATTCGGATCACATTTGGTTCGCCAGGCATACATTCTTATTTATTTGGCATGTTTCTTAACCCACTTAGCTCACAATTTTTATACCACATTTTACTACTTCTCTCTGCTATTCACATTTGTTTGAATACATTTGGCTGCAATATACTACTAATTTATATAAAAAAATATATTTATGTATTTATCTTCATAATCGTGCTCAGGCCTAGACACCTCTTAACGTTGATCTTTAGAATTGTACACTCTCTTAATTGATTTATTGGGTAAGCATTAACAATTTTTTTTAGTGAACTTTTAACAAACAGCAGTAATATTTTAACTTGCATCTAGAATGTTATTTACTCTATTGTAAATCACAAAAATATATCTAAAATACTTGGACTAATAGATGAACTAAGCTAACGTGTTTTCTTTATTGCTCATTACATTTTTCCACACTTAAAACTTTGGGGAGATTGGATTGTTTAATTTTTAACATTGTGCCTATCTATGCATTCTTTGTCAACCCTGTAAGGCAGCAAGCTTAGTATGCATTATTCCACTATGGTATAGCTTATAAGCTAGGGTCATAGAGTCATCCATGAGGTAAGACTGCTTGCTACCTCTCGTAAGTAAAAAAGTGTACACTTATATTCCTTACATCCCATTTGTGCTATGCACATATGTACAAATTACATTAGTGTGCTAGAGATGAGGAAGGTTGAATGTAAATTGTGTGGAGGGATAGTGATAAACTATCTGGAAATAAACACCCATCACACCTGTCCAGAATTCTAACTTGTTGGCCTATTCCCGAGATGTTTCGAGTTGATTCCATTGCGAGATTGGTCATTCACGTAACACAATCTCGAAACTTTTTCTATTTAGCTATTCTTGAAAAAAATTTCGTTGCGGATTGAGATTTTTTCATTCGGATAGATCTCACTGCGGTTCTACCTCTCGGAATCGTCAATATCGCAACAGATAGTTCGAAAATATTTGTTGTTGGACAAAATGTAAAATGGCGTAAACATAGCCTTACTATTTGATAATAAGAGAACTTGAAGAATTTGAAAATGAATTTAATAGAATGCCACGTATATTTCGTGAACGCGAAGACGCTTTTGAGCTGAGTGATAAGAAATTTATTAATTTGTTCAGGCTTAATAAACGGTTTTATTCAAATAGAAAGGCATTCCATCCATATGCTGTATGTTATTTAATTTTGGCTTTTTATGTACCTATTAAAGTTATTAAGATATATCATACATGATGTAATAAGTTATACTAGTAATAGCTTTTTATTTAATCATTTAGCGAAACAAAGAAACATACATAAAGTGTAATCTGCTTTTGCTCTTTGCTTATTCTCTTCCAATCCAATTTTATTTAGACTTTATCGAGCTAACCTTAACCAACAAAAAATAAAACCGAGATAAAACGAAGATGTCGAAGACAACATTTTTGTTATTCTATTGTTTAAATGGCTGAAGGGTGCGTTCACACAGCTATAAAGTAAATCTCAAATCACAATTTTTTACACCGGAAGTTCGGAATTTTTCGCTTAATACGAAATTAGAAGACTCAACACGAATTGCGAGATTATTAACTCAGGAATGGCTACTTTAAGGATATGAAATTACGAGTTCGAGTTGAACATGGCGAGATTCACCGTAGTAAGATAAACTCGCAACATCTCCGGGATAGGCCCACTGATCTTCTCTTTAATTGGCAGCTTAGTTTAGTGAGATAGTGAAGCCCTAGACCATTCAACTATTGAAGTGGGCAAAGAAAAAAAAATTGGTGTTGGGAATTGAAACCAGGAACGCTCTTTGTCTAGTCAATTTCAAGATATAACAGATCAAATACGTGTTATTATTGTACACTAGATGTGTATTATAACCTTAAAACTATGAATAATTAAAAATATAAAAAAATGATCATAAATAATTTTGGGATATACTGTTTCAAGTTTATTTTGACATCAACGGTTTATACATTACTCATCTTTTACTAAGAATAATATTAATTATATGTGTTCATGCTGTCTAGAAGTAGTCATTAGTCAATTAAATTATTAATCTTGACTGCACTTTATATATAATGTTGTAATGTTGCTGATCCGGTATTGAGACTTTCATTTATTTCTAATTGGAGAGGCCAGTGTTCACAACACAAAGTGCACAGATCTTAAGGTGCGGCAGAAGGAAGCGCGAGTATTTTTACAGTTTTTATAGAATATAATTTTTTTGGTGAAAATAAATCAAATATGTCTCCAGTAGCAACGTAGAGTTAAGTTTTCTGCACCTGCTAATATCAACAGATCGTGAATATCTGTCAAGGGTGTCCTGGAATTTCGTCAAAACTTTTTAAATAAAGAGAGAAAGTTTTGACAAAATTCCAGGACACCCTAGACATATATTCAAGATCTGTTGATACTAGTATGTGCAGAAAACTAAACTCTACGTTGCTACTGGGGAAATATTTTATTTATTTTGGCCAAAAAAGTGTAATGCTCTAAAAACTGTAAAATTACTCGCAATCCCTTCTGCCTGCCGCACATTAAGTCAACAGTTACTTAGTCAATAAATAATGCTCCAATGTAATATTTCTTACAGGTTGATAGAGATGTCTTCATCGTAAACAAGTATGAAACAGCAACAAGAACGGCTGCAAACTTCCTCTCAGTATTTCTAAATAAATGTGGGAGTAAATCCGAAGAAATAGATTATCGGCCACTGTTTGAGAATTTTGTTCAGGATTTATTGACCACGGTAAACAAACCTGAATGGCCTGCAACAGAACTCTTATTGAGCTTACTTGGAAAATTACTAGTAAGTATATTTTATTATCCATTTTCTTATATTTCCTTTTTTTGCTTTTATTATTTACCCACATTTATGATTACACAAAACTGTATGATACACAAAACTATAACTTTCATCAGAGGAACTTAATAAACGTTTTTTATATACATTAAGTTGTTTTGTATAATATTCAATGTACTGTGTATACTGGTCAAGCAACGGAGCCAGATCAATATATATACACCCCCCCAATAGTGAAACTTTCAAATGAGTAAATTTCTCACCATTCCTTGATCTGGCTTCTTTGCTTGACCAGTTCACGAACTGGGCAAATCTTACATTAACTCTTGCACATTTCACAAGTCAACTACAGTGTAAATTTTAATACAATATCAGTTCTTATAAAGTATCACTAATAATAATAGCAAAATGTTTTCATTGGTGCCTGTAAACATTTCTTGGTCATTTCTACAATAATTCTAATGTGCACACACGCACACACACATTCAATTTTATTAGGAGATGTAACTACTGTCGCCATAAGACAAATGCCGATCCCCATAAATTAAAGAATCGCTGTTAGTATCTACAGGACCGGCATTATGTCTTAAGTTGTAATAATTGTTTGGATCAAGATGGATGCCAATATTTCATCTATTGTGGGTTTTTTTCCTGTCAGTTCATAGACCCTCATTATTTGGGATATCAACCAAGTTTCTAGTACACATAATATTATAATTACAAAGACCGTAGCTATAGACTAAAAATATACACATAGAAAATAAGTTAAAATAAACTCTGTAAATAATAATAAAAGAAGAAAGTTAGTAATTACATGTTCTCAATATAAATTTCACTTCACAACTGAACCTATTAGCTCGCCTGTTTCACAACTGCTCGCTTACCATTACTAGAATGAGGCTACCAATAAGAAAATCTTCCACAGGGGTTTAAATAAGGGACACGAGTTTCATTCACAATTTTAATGCGGAGATATTTGATTTCATTAGTATGTTATATTTATTTCTAAAATATAGACCAATATGAAACTAAATATTTATTAAAATTATCAACTTAAAGTAAGTCATCAAGATATCACCGAATAAAGAGCACTTTCTTGTATCAAGGACCTGGGACTCTCGTTATTTTAGAAAATCATCTAGTCTTATATTAAACATATTTATCTTTTTCACTTCTTTTTTTTTTAGATTTATAATGAATTTAATTGAAATATTAAAAAACACTTCCATCATAACAGAAATATATTAATAATTTATTACACAAGTAATGATTTGGCCCATTATTGTATTTTGACCCTTGTACATGCATTTCAAATAAAAATATATTTGATTTTGAATATTGGAAAACAGAGTAGTTAAAGTACCTGAGAATACTGCTGACAGGGAATGCCTACTGCATCAAGGAAATTAGGTCAATGCTTTCAATAAGAAGAGGCTACTGTTGACCAACAAAACTTTTGAGCAAAGGAAGAAATTGATAAAATGCTACCTTTGAAGCCTAACGATATATGGAGCAAAACTTGGACTCTCAGGATGATGGAAAAGAAATACTTGGAAAGCTTTGAAATGTGTTGCTTAGAAGACTTGAAAATATCACATTGGCAGACAGACAGGCTGATGAATGAAGTCCTAAGAAGATTGGTTGCGAAGAGAACCATTTTGGACGTGATTAATTGGTTCAAAGCAAATTGGATCAGACACAATCTTAGTAGGATCTATCTTCTGCACGATGCCATAAAAGGAAAGGTTGAAAGAAAAGGGGGCGTAGGAAGAAGGGGGATTAAAGTATTAGATTACTTGAATGAATTAAGACAACTCTGAGAGCTCAAGGAGGAGGCAGAGGACAGGATGCATTGGCATTCTAAGTTAATTTACAGAAGGAATGGATCTGTCATAAGACAGAACATCTAATATTAATCATAATGAATTCTTATCCATTAGATCTACAAATTTGACATTTTGTGAGTATAATTGGTAGACTACATTTTAAATATATAATAGTGGTGAACCAATGTTTATACCCAAATCTTCAATACCCTTGGTATTGACTGGCATCACAATAATTATTACTATGCGCTAAAAATCTCACCACTCTTTAGTATTCAACGCGGGATTGGGGATAGTGATGGGCATAATCAAATGATTTAAATTATCAAATAATCATTTGATTCTTTTAAATATAATCTAATTAATCATTTGAATTATTTTGAGAAGTAGTGGAGAAGGAGAGATACAATAATAATAGAAACAATGCTATTGGTTAGCCATTAGCTTCTAGTTGTAGTTTTACTTTGTCCTACTATTCTTTTCGCTCAGCTCTAAACCCCCTACACACTCAATTTAAATATGCCTTTGCAGCTTATCAACACTGTCACGGTCAACACAAGCTTGACTTTCGCTTATTAAAGGAAACTAAATTTCAAAAATGAACTTAAAGCGAACACTTATTTTGTATTGAAATAGCTTTGTAAATATTCACTTCTTAAGGGCGATGTTCCTCATCGCTTTGGCAAGGGCATGGTGAGTGAATGAATCAGCCAGCTCGCAGCTGCATTAATGTCTTGAATTGTGTCAAATATTCATCGTTTCAACATGAATTTTATTTTTGAAAACAGTAAAAAAAAAATCCTGGGGTCCAGGTCAGGTGAGTAGAGAGGTTGGGGCAGCTTAATTGTCTTGTTTTGGTGCAAAAGTCACAAATCAGCAGGGTTATGTGTGATGGAGAAACTAGGATTGGTTTTTCTACAACTCAGCCTTTTCTTTTAACATTTCTCTTAAGATGTCTTAGCATTTCGAGATACCATCATATCACTATTGTATTTTTATCTGTTAAAAATGTGTGATGGAAAACACCCTCAACATCAAAGAACCCTGTCAGCATGACTTCACTTTCAACTTGACCTTTCACAGTTTTTTAGGTCCCAGTGAATTTTCTCAACCTATTGTGAAGGCCAGATTTTCTTCTTGACATTGTATCCATAAACTCATGTCTCATAACGAGGAATAGTTTTCTTCATAGAGTTTTTGTCCTGGTTTGGGGAATGCACAAGCTCCTGACAGTTCCCAATGTTATTGTCTCTCTAAACCTGAGTCGGCAGCAGTGGTACTAGCGTTGCATCGCCTATATGCAATTTCAATTTTATGGTTAGAATGTCACGACATAATACCATTGGAAAGTTTCACTTGTCCGCAATTTCTCAAAAAACAATCAATGTTTAGAATACATGGTTAACAAAATTTAGGATACAAAAGCGTCTTCAGTTGATGTCAAGAACCACCCCACCACCCTGATTGTGGATCATAATCACTTGACTGCCACCCTAAACTTCTTTCATTCATTCATGTGTTTCCGTGTATGTTTTCCTAAGTTTGACACAAAATTTGTTGTTGATATGCCTCTTGTGAAACTCTGTCATCTCAAAAATCCCAACACATGCACATCAAGCTCCTAAACAAAACATTGTCGTGTGATGACTAATCACAAAAGTTATAATGAGGTAAATGGTAAACTAATTTTGAGGTTTGCCACTAACAAGCCCTACCTACTGCACATCACTATTACATTGCTTTGGCATACTAGTTCAAAAATGATACAACTTTTTGAATAATCCTTGTATGATGTCATATAGACTTATTGCAATGAAGTGTCACTGCTCCCATTTATTTTCTTTTTAACCGTAATATATCTGTATTATTATTAAATATATTATATTTTCCACAGCTAGAGTCCCTGATTTGTGGTAAATAAAATTATTGGATTTCGTTGAATAAAAGGTTGTAGTTCATTATGAAAAGTTAGTAAATAATAGGCTAGATCCTGATTTGTGGTAAATAAAAGATAGGATTTTGTTAAATATAGAGCTTAGTTTTGGTAAAAAAAATAATTGTTAAACAAAGGGTTAGACTCTAATTAGTGTTAAATAAAGTTATTATATTTTATTAACCAAACAAATATGTATTTTGATATAAAAAAAATTGGGGTTAAGGGCTGAAAATTATAACAAATCAACTTAATATACATTACTAGGGATAGAAAATTTACAGCTTAAAGGTTTTATGTTTTTGGCTATTTAAATAACATCAATTAAAAAAATGCCTTATATAATATTCTATTACTATTTAGAATCTTTATAGTAAAAGTCTATTGATTGCTAGCTAGCTAATAATCTTTTTAAATTAACTGTCTTAAACACAATGTAGACCCTATATTATGTGCATACATGGTAGACAACCTAGCTTGTACTGAACTATTTTCAACAGACAAAAAAAGCATATACGTTTTTATCATCGTGCATACACGTCAAACAGCAATTTTGAAATTTATAAATCATTCCATGTGTATGTTTCAAAATCTACACATCCTTTTATTTAGCTTTCTCAAATATGTAAAAGCCAAGCCATCTGTTGAATATTCGAGTTTTATTTTATAAATACATAAAAACCTTAGTAATTTTTAATTTTCACTCACCCCTTATTATATTAAATAATTTTACATAAAACAAGACCTAATCACTACACTAGAGAACTACATTACTTGTTAGTGAATTAAGATGGAAGGCCAAAGTCATGAAAATAAAAATATCTCAATCTAGCTTAACTATGGTGTCATTTTCTTCTTCTTTAAATATTTGTCTTTGGATACAATATGGCTTGTAAATTAATCATTTCAAACACTTCTCTTACTAAAAGAATCTTTGGTTTAGGGATTTTTTGTTGTTGAACAATTCTTTTGTATTATTACATTTGGTCCTCTTTATTTTTTGGGCTATTTCAGGATAAAGGTAAAAACAACGTTAGTGTTAACTCACATTTAAATAAACAAAATTGACCATAATTTGGATTTAAAAGGCAAAATGGTCAATTTCTCAAAAAGGTTTTATTTAATTTTATTTTGCAAACGTATTATACTTTAAAATTGCTACAATGGTCTTTAAATATATTTTGATAGTCATTTTAATGTGCTGAGTAAAAGTTAGTAAACCATGTCTCGCAAAATTCTTGTGTCTTTATCCATAGCTGATGGTGAGTAATAATACTTAGCACCTCGTTTTACTACCTGTTCGGGTTATATGCTCAGTTGGTGAAGATCTAAAAATGAGAATCTAGAACAGTTTGAATGTATAGATGGATTTAGTACACTAAAATATGGAGTAGTTTCATCATAGTATTTCATTAAATAAACAAACATGTAACAGGTGGACTTTAACATTTATAATTAATTAATTAAATAAATTATATGATAGAATTATCTAGAAATAAAGCACAAATACAAGTAAAAACGCAAACGAAATTTACACACACTTCAATGTTTTTATAGAATAAAAGCACCACATTATTGAAGTGTGTCTTTTATTAATTATGGTTCGTGTTTTTAATTTCATTTCTATTTAATTTTCTTTAAATCGATCATATTTATTTCATTACAAATATATTTCTATAAATGAACCTTCATTGCTAACTAAGAGATTGTTTGTTTTGAAACACTATGATTGGCTACTATGCCAATCTAGTGGATGAGTGCTTTGCTACAAGTGAGAAGTATAATAATGATAGATCATATTTAGTGATTTTAATCATTTATTTCATGATCGATTTATTTATTTAATATTTAACTTTTTCATCATATTCTAGAATATTAAAGTATAATCTTAAATTTAAAAAAAATATACATATATATATATATATATATAATGCTCTTTCTTCAAGGTCACGAATTTTGTGAATAAGGGCATTGACATGTCACTGCGCGTAGCATCTTTGGACTACCTTGGAGTAGTAGCTGCAAGACTAAGAAAAGATGCTGTAATTTCTCAACAGCGGCTGGGTACAATTGATCAAATAATACAAGAAATTAAATCTGAAGAACAACGAGAACTTGAAGAGCATGGGGGGGACAAAAAGCTTTTTCGCCAGGTATAGTACACAAAACTAGTATAAATGTATTCAAATATATGTTTAATTTTCATATCTAATGGCTACATTGCAATGAATACAATTCATTAAGTTAACAAGAATAAATATAAATTATTTGTGTTGGTTAGTGAAAGAACAATATTGGATCTTTTAAAACTTGATAAAAAATAACATTAAATACACTTTTATCATTTTATTAGTTTTCAAATTGACTGTAAAATGAATATTTCGCCAAGAAAATGTCTATAGAAAACCCATATATTATTTTACTCACAGAGAATCGGAATTGGGTTGACATTTTATAAAAGCCTTTATATGCTGTCTTTACATAAACATGCCTATTCTATCATTTAGATATATTTTATGTTTGTTTTAGAAGAGTAATATTTTGTTTGAGTTTATTATTGCTTTAGGGAACTATTCTTACATTTCTTCAAGTAGGCTATTGTTTACATTGTTAATTTGTATTTTAGAAATTAATCTAGTATAGATTTGTTTTTCTGCACTCTCACTCTATTAATGTAATGTTTAGAAGGTAAACTTGTAACCACTCAGCTGTTTGCTTCATAGCTATGTGGCTCACCTTGAATTTAATACTCTTATTTTCCTTGTAGTTTGACTAATTTATCTTGTTTATAGCTATCACAATGTAACTAAACAGTATAACTACTATATTTTTTTAAAATTTAGGGTTTGGTTTCTTTTTACAAAGATACCTTATAAATTAACTAAGTTGTTGACAAATTTAAATATTCTTTTCCATATGTTACTACAACTAACTATTGGTTTAGGAAAAAACTGATCTGGATCCAGAGGAAGAGCGAACCCAGTTTTTGCAGCGAGTTTTACTAGACTACTTGGCTGTAAGTGGACATAATGATCAAGCCCTTACATATGCAAGGCATTTCTATTTGGCACAGTGGTATCGAGATACTACAGGGGAAAACCGTCCATCTTCCACTGGAAAAAATTCCAATAGTAAAAAAAAGAAAAAGTCTAGAAAAAAAAGAAAAGGTAAATTAAACACATCTAATTACTCTTTTTTTGAATATTCTGTTCTTGTTTAGGAACAAATGAATCAATAATTGTTTCTTCATATGAGTGCATGTCCCATCTCATATCTTCTAAAATAACCGCTTTTACTAATTGAAGGGTTGCCACATTTGGGAAGAATCCGAAAATATCAGAAATTCTAAGGTTCACAGAAAATTTATATTTGTCATATTATAGATGAAAAATGTTTCGTTTGCTTCTTATTTCATTTGTTTATACTCTAATCAAAAAGCATACATTCTTATTTAGTTTTGGTTCTGAAAAAACTAGATTCTTGTTTTGGAACATTTACTGGATTTTTATAAATATATAACTCTTTTGACTAGCCTGAAATAGCAGATTTTGACCAAATTTGGTACAAATATATCCTAGCTTTAGCTTATGTATAGTATTAATATTTAAGTTCTCATTCATATAATCTTATTTTATTTTCTAATTTTTTATATTTGCAATTGTACTTAGAGCACTGCGATAGGTCAGTGGTATCTTGATGGTTAGCCGTCAGAGACTGAGACAATGGGTATTTAATCATTGCCATTAACTTAACTTTTTCTTTAAAGTGAATGATTGTTTAGTCCTGTAAAACCCTCCCTTTTATTAGTTTAGTTTTTATCTTATTATACTGGCATTATAACATGAATCCCAAGTTTGCAGCCAAAAATGTTTTAAATTTGTAAGCTGTTCTCAATATATAATTGAATTTGGAAATTTGAAATTGAATTAGGTCTAATACAACATTTTGTAAACAATGATGTAAGGTGATACCTGAAAATTCGTTTAATGTATTTTGGAATAATAAAAATTATTTTTTAAGTGTTTTCTAAGAAGGTGGCTGCGTTTCACATTTAAATTTGACAGAATGTACTTGATGGATAACTTATTTTCTTTACTAAGTTTATTGTGTCACTTAATGTTCATATAATTGGTTATTTGTAGACCTCTGATAACTCTCTTAATTTATAAATGTACTCATTTTTTAAATGTACTTATTTGATGGAGAGTAACTTGGCTACCATCTTATTAAAATAAATTTAGAGAGATAGATAATTTTATTATTACTATTACAAATTTATTACAAGATACAAATCAAATATCATTACATTTTTTAAATTGCTAGTATTACAAATCAGATATATAAATTAATATTTTACAAGAGATCGTGCAGAAAATCTGGTCTTTCTGCAAGATAAAATAATAACTTTAAGGTTTTTATAGTTGGTCATGTTCTAAAATGTAATGTAAATTGATTAATTTGTAACCATTGTATCATATGTATGAGTGAAAAGGTAGTCACATTCTATTTTTTGTATAATATTTTCATCTAAGGCAGTGGTTACCAAGATTTTTCAGCTGACATCGCCCCTTGGTAGATAATCAAATTTCCATGCCTTTCCCTTCACCCCCCATTTTTCAGAGATTAAAATTTTATATAATTATTTTTTAACAAATTTTAGTCACATCTTTATTTAATACTAAAATCATTGTAACATCGGCAGGATAGTGGTAGAAAAAAAGTGCTGAGGATTATTGGGGTTGTTGGTATGGATTGGTTTTCATCAGTTCTTGAATATTGGGTTTGATGGTTTTCATAGCATACCACAAATCGCTTTACACTTCAAGTCAGCAATGTTTTTTGGTTTGTATGATAGTCAAGAGTTGAAGATTTAGTGGTACTCCGCGTAGTTTTAATGGTAGCTTAGGGCACTGTTTTTCAAACTGTGTTCCAGGCTCTGCGAGTTATCACAAGCTTTGTGAGGCAATTTTATAATATTCTTTAGTCATTTGTTTCACTTTAAAATAGCTTATGTAACTAGGATCGTCAATTTGTTCATTAGTGTAAAAAATATGAGGGTTCCAGCTTTTCTTCTGCGAGGGCTCCTTTAATCTATAAAGTTTGAGAACTTCGGGCTTTAGAGGAGGGTAGAGAGGAAAATTGGGGAGGATCCGAGGCTTGAGAGCTTGAAAATAAACACAAATGATTGAACACTTGAACACTATTTGCTGGTCACCGAATTTATTATAACTGGTATGCAGTGTTGCCAATACTGCAAGAAACTATCTTAATTACCTTGTAAAATTAATTTAAATAAAAAAATCTTATACTTTTAAATGATTTTTAATGTTATTTTCCAAATTGTTCCACACCTCACCTGGAAGTGCTTCATGCCCCCCAGGTTAGAAACCACTGATCCAATTAAGGCCTTTGGAAAACTTTCATCAAAAAATTTTCATCTTTTATGGTTTCCTAAGATTAATAAATTTTTTGTAAATCATAGTCACTATTTTTATTTGAGCCCATATATTTTTTCAAGAAAGCTTGCCTCATTGGTTCTATATATATATATATATATGTGTGTGTGTGTGTGTTATTAATAATTTTTTTTTCTGTTTTAGATAATAGCAGTGAAGAAGAATCATCTGATTTATCTGAATATGACGAAGATGAGGATTCAAAAAATAATATTTCAAATAATGATATCAGTCTTGCATCATATCGAATGATTGAAATGCGCAAACAATTTCTTATCAGCAAAATCCAGCCATTTCACAATGGTCGAAAAAACCGGCAAACAGACAAAGTTTTGCAAACCTACATAGATTATGACAGTGCAGAACTTATTTGTCGTTACCTTGCATCTAAAAGGCCATTTTCTAAATGCTTTGATGTATATCTGAAGCAGGTCAGTGTTAGAAGAAGGTGACTTAGCATTAATTTTGAAAGACTTTGTAAAAAAAAATCAAACTTTAGAGTTATTGCGCTTTTTATTTTCGGGATTTAACATAAGTTTAAAACTTTTTGAGATTACGTTTAGTAACTTTCGTAACTTTCATTTAGCTATCGTGAGACACATTATGCATGCTTTGGAGGGTGTACACTGGTTTAATAATATCAGCCAATGCTTGAACAAATTTATATTTATTGGAAAATATTCTTATCATAAGTATTTTTATTACATTTTAAACATTTGCATAACATGCATAGATAACACTTAGTAACTTTTATGTGGCTTAGACTTCATTTATGAGTGATTCAGATGGCTAATACGAGTAATGTTTATTGATTCATTAATAACGTATTAGTCTGGAAACCACTATTCAAAAGAAAAAGATAATCAAGAACAACTTACAATTGTATCTTAATTCAATTTTTGAACATACATTTTGTGCAGTTACTGATGTGTTTGATAGATGTGCTATGGCCAAGGTATTTGCACATCACACATCAAATCTTTGTTACTAAACATTTTGTTCATTAAACTTATTATTTCTCACTATCTTTGCCTTTATTCTTACAGTTGTGAGTGGAGCTCTATTTGACTAACTGGGGTAACCTCCCCCCACCCACCTCATATGGGTAGTAGTGACTCCTGATTACTGCTCAAGTGATTGGTTATTTAAAAGTGGGAAAATGGTTAGAGTTGCTACCATGGGAGTCGTAGATACACTACTTTTTGGTTATTTCAAAAGTGGCTTTGCTTTACATAATTTAAGAGGCTTATAACACATTATACTGAAGAAGGCTAACAGTTTTGTACACCTATTTAACAAAGATGCATTATCGCATATTTTATTTGAATAGGTGTCAAAATGGCTTCATTTCAATAATTACAATTATGTTAATTTATAGGGGTGAGCGAAGTCTATTTTCTTGGTTCGAAGCGAAGTCGAGTTAAATATGGGAAATATTCTTAAAGCTGAATCGAAGTTCGAGTATTTTTTCATTTAATTTTGAGTAAAAAAAATTATGTTGATATTGAGTATATTTATCTAACATGAAGCTAAATATTACATTTATTTTTTCTTAACACTGATATTTGTAGCTTATTGCCAACATATGTTATATTCACTTAACTTTTGTATTAAAAACACTATGTGTACAGCCAAAGTAATCAGTCAAAAAAACAACATGCATTTGCTTTAATACCATTGGATTTTCCCTGCATGGTGTTTTACTAACCTTTCACACACAAGAGTTAACCAACGTTCAAAAACAAGACCAACATTATATAAAAATACGAGTTTTAAGTTAATTTGCCGGGTGCGTTTATAGGTTTGAAAAGTCCAATGTTAAAAAAAAATTATTTTTTCTGTTTTACAAATCAACAAGGAAACTTTTGATTTTATAAATCCATTTAATTCTTGCTATATGAATTACTAAAAAAAATAAGGTTCTAATTTTGAAAGTGCCTATAGCCAATCTTAAATGATACGACCTTCATGATAATAGTTTTACCAATAAATTAATTCTTCACATAATCTGTATAAAATAAGCAATTTTTTGTAGATTTAATTTAATTTTATTTTTAGTAAAATATCTAAGATTTTATCTAAACTAACAGCAATATTCATTTATAAGAACTCACTATTTGAGTACATTTTTTAAAAATAATTTAAGGAATGTCATGTTCCTTGCACATGTTCTTAACTCTCTCTCTCTCAAGTCTGCCGCTAGCCTACACATTAACAGGAATTTGAATTGAACATACTGATTCATGTAGTAAAACAACTGAAATGGCTGTGTGTGGGAAATTTAGAATATTTAAAAAAAAATCATTATTCAAGAAATACTTAAAAAATTTTAACTAAACACACTGAAAAAAACTTTCATGGTATATTTTTATTTACACTTTCAAGAGGAATAAATTCATCTTCAGTTGGTACATTCAATGTGTGTGATCAAGGGGGTTAAAGGTTTGATGTTATGGGCATCTTGATATTCAAAGTGTTATGGACATTTTCCAAGTTCCACCAAGGTAATAAAGCAAACTTGTTCTAAAACTCAAAACAATAAAAATATATTTTATTTCTTGGGGTAATTTTGGTTCATTTTTATTCAATGTAAAATATAAGTGTAATATGATCACTAGACTTCGAATAGTAGACAAAGCTTTGAATAGCTGCCGAAGCCAAACATGGGTTAGAATCGAATACAAAGTATATCAAGATTTTCTTCTGCTTTAAATTTTTTGAAGCTTCACACACCCCTATTAATTTAATATGTATGAAATAAAGTGCATTAAGCAAAATAAGATTTAATATGTAATTGTAGAAAAATAAAGCACAAATAAAAGTAAGCACTCCTAACAAATATATACAAACACTTCACCATTTTGATGCTTTTATTACATCTTCCTCAGGAAGTTTTAGTAAATTAACCTCTATGGCATGTGTGATTTCATTAGTCATCCACTTGTTAAGCACTGCACAGCGTGTGCGATGTCATCAGTCGTTTGTATGTTTGTAATTCATTTACACGCTTCTTTGTGAAGTTTAAGGACTGACCAGTAGATCTCGGGCAAGGACGAATCTTAGTGAGTGTTTCTGGCTGGTTCTGGTATCTAACTGCCATATTTGTACTATTTGAAATATAGATTTTAAGTAGTGCTCTTTTATAAGCTGTATGTGACTTTGTGATAGTGGAATGTGCACAAGGTGTTTTGTAATGATGGAGTGCGTGCAATGCGTTTTTTTGGTAGTGATATTATTAATATTTTTGATAACACTGACAATACTAGTGTTAGACATTGAATCTGATAGTGGTGAAGTGTTTAATTCAGGGTCTGTGGGAAGTTCTGGAGAAGATAAAGTTGAAAAAAATGTTGAAATTCAAGGTGACTGGGGTGATAGTGACATTATCAACAAACTAAAACCACTCCCATTTAACATCATTGGAGGTGTACAAAAGATCAGGTAGGCAACAAGATTAGTCCTATGAATTATTTTGAGTTACATTTTGACAACAAAATAATAGACTCGATTGTTATGGAAACAAATCACTATTTAGCAAAGGAATCTGTGAAAACTTGTTCAGAAAATCACGATTTCTAAAGTGTACCCCAGCAGATTTTAACAAGTTAAGGGTACTTCTAGCTCTATTTATTCTCATGTGTATTGTTTCTAAAATAAGCATGAAAATGTATTTTACGAGAAAAAAATATGCTAGATACCCTTAGAGATCTTTTTCATTCCCAATGTAATGATTGAAGAGATGTTCTCAACACACTGCGAGTTTCTGTATTTTAATGATATTTCTGATAAGGCTATTGTAGCACACAACAGGAAACTATAAAATTATGCCTGGGATTGACCACTTGAAGATGAAATTTCAATCAGTATATACCCTTGGTAGGGAAATCGGTGTTGATTAGTCAATATGGAAGGGAAACAGTATATTCCCTTGAAGGCTCCACGTTTTGGCATAAAAATGTTTGAGCTCTATAAAACCATTAGCTACCTATGGAATTTTACTGTGTACACTGGCAGTTGAATACACTTAGGTTGTGATATCACGCCTTGTTATGATCCTTTGTCTACGAACGTGGTGCTTTGTCTATTTGAAAGCCTCATGGATACTGGGCATTTTGTGTAAATGGACAATTTTTATATCAGTCCAGACCTGTACCAAAGACTAACATAGAGATACTGATACTGTTGTTAAACTAAACAAAAAGGGTATGCCATCGAAACTGAAGAAGTTGAAGAAGGGAGAAGTGGTGATTGCACAAAAAGGAAAACTGATAGCTCTAAAGTGGAAAGACAAGAGGGATGTTGCAATGCCAACAAAACACACTGACTCACTGGCAACTATTGTACGAATAACAAAGGAGGGGAGAGAAGAAGTAATGAAGTCAAGAGTGTAAAATATAACAAGTACATAGGTGAGGTAGACCTCAAGGACCAACTTTTGGAAACATATCTCATGGAAAGAAAGCAGAAATAAGTGGGGTACAAAAACACTTTTCAAACACTTACTGAATGTTACAATTCTAAATTCTTACATCTTGAATCACCTAAATGGAATCAAGAAAAAGCATCTGGAGCTCAGAGTAAGGTTAACAGACCAATTAATTGCTAAGTACTACCATGATACAATGACTAAGAAGCATGGAAGAAAATTCACCAACAAGTGCCCGAAGGGTTGGTATGAAGAGGTGTGCTGTGCGCACAGAGTGTCAGAAGAGAAAGGAGACCGGAAACAGATGTAAAGTAGGCCCTGGGAAGCCAGCAATGTTTGTGGTGCCTCGTTTTGAAAAATACCACACAGAAACCATCATCTAAGAATGAAGGAAGCTAGACCCCTATTTATCATAAATACATCTAAAGGGGTCAACTTATTTTTAATGTTATTAAGCTAATATATTTCATATGATATATATATATTTAGATTTTTCCTATTAATAGTTTTTAAGTTACAAAATGTTTAGTGTAACACTGTGCTTGAACTATTGCACTACGAAACATTGTAAGTCATGCTTGAGAGGTTAAACATTGAAAGCATGAGGGCAGGGCCTACACACTTAACAGAAATGCCACTTATTAGTAATAATAGTATGACTGTAATGGATATTACTACTACTTCCTGAGGAAGATACGATAGAGCATCAATATATTGAACTGTGTGTAAATATGTGTTAGTGTTTTTACTCTTATTTGTGATTTGTTTTTCTACAATTCTATCACTTTATTAATTTCATATATCTCAATTAGGTTATTTTGTATTTAAAGGTGCCTTCCATGTCTCATTCAACCTTTTCACTAAACTGTTATTTTCCTCATTAGATCCTGTTGGTCTTGGCTGAAAGTTCAATAGCTATTCGTACAAAAGCAATGAAGTGTCTTACAATGGTCGTGGAAGCTGACCCAAGTGTTTTGGGTCGAGTTGATATGCAGCGTGGAGTTAAACATTCATTTCTTGATCATTCAACATCAGTACGAGAAGCAGCAGTTGATTTAGTGGGAAAGTTTGTCCTGTCATGTCCAGACCTTATAGACAAGTATTATGATATGCTGTCAGCTAGGATACTTGTAAGTATATTTAAATGAGTTATTTGACATTTCTAACCTAAGTTGTTTTACTTTTTATTTATGGATACAGTATTTATTAAATACTATCTAAATTCTACTATTTATATTGTTTAAATGACATTAATTTCATACTGCATGATGTCACCAACAAACCTATTAACAGTCTAGTGTTGGGATGATGCAGCTAAGGTCTCCAACATTTCAACTTAAAGTTAGGAAATATTATAATTTATTCATGCATGTTTCATAAACTTATTAATTTTAATTGTTATGAAATTCAATGGCCTTATTCACTTAAGTACAAAATTGAAATCCATAAAATAAAAATGAGCCAGTTTGTAAAATATTTGAATGTGAGGAATGCCAGGCCTCCACCGTGGTTTGGATCCCATGTTAAACTGTAGGTCCTCCATTTCATCTCACAATTACCCTACCATTACACATTAGCGTAAGTGTGTATAACCCGAACGGGTAGTAAGACGCGGCAATAATAATAATAATGTAAAATATTAAATATTACAGTTATAACTCTTTAATCCAGCACTCTTAGGACCTGACAAGTACTGGACTACAGAATTCATTTCCTAAGAATCCTTTATATAGGTACCCCACATGACTAGGTAGAAATTAGCTTAAAACAGTAAATAATACAATATTCACAACACTTAATACCTTGGAATATATAATTAGGGTCAAAATATACAGCCAGCATTCAAGTCAAAATAAGAATGTATAACCAAAACACTCATGCAGATGTAAACATCTTTTGTACCTTTGTATAGAATAACCTAGATATAATGAGTACTCGCGGTATGCCATTGTGGGGGTATGACGTCAGAGTCTAAGACCTAGAGGCAGAGGAGAGGTTAACATTGCAATGGACCTGAAAGAGACAGGGTGTAATGAGGTGAACTGGATAGAATTAGCTCAAGATAGGCATAGGTGGAGTACTTTTGTAAGTGTGGCAATAAACTTTGAGTTTTTAAAGCCATAGAGTAAGAAAATTACTACTTAAAATATTGTTAAAAAAAATTATATTTTAAATTTTATAAACAGTGCTTTTAATTGTAAAAAACTTAATGCTATTATTTCAAAACCAACTATTTTATTTATTTTGTTAAATGTTTTGATTCTCACTTACACTGGTGCATAATGGTAGTTACATATATTATGTAATCTACAACTTAGATGAAACTTAGCACCCCAATATTGCATGGCCTTACGTCTGGGTTTTATGTGACTGACCCTAAATCTATCCCAGATTATGAATTGTTTATCATGATATATATACATAATAACCATCACTATTTCCAGCATGTTGTCGGGTCAGCTTAGTAAAATACCTCCATCTTCTATTCTTCCACCATTCTTCCTCCTTTATATGTATACTAGCATCACTCTTTGATAGATCCTCGTACATTCCTAAGCCTACTAGGTCAATCACAAACCAATAATTGTAATTGATAAATTAAAATAAATTAAATATATGGGGCAAAATATTACCTTTTCCACAAATTGGATCCACAAACAAACCCATTCCATTAACAACAGTCATTTACCTAATCATGATCATAAAATAAGATAAATGAATTAATAGACATTGTTACAAAATATTTTGGATAAAAGAGCATCACAGTTTACCAAAGAGCATAAATAATTAATATCCTCTCTTACAGAAACATACAGAATAATAAGAATCATGGTTTTCCCAAGAGCATCATTTTTCCTCGAACTATGTTGCCAGAATTTATTTTAATTGCTATGGTGCTGCTAATTAGCCGATAACTTATCCTTTTATTTTTTAGATTAGTCATCTCAATATGATTGGAGCCCCTTTAAGATAATCTTAAGTTTTTGCACTTGTTTATGATGGATTTTTCTCATTTGTCTTAACAAAACTCAAACTATCTACCATATTGAGAAGTTTATTTTTTAATTAGCTATTTCCCGCCTCCTATTTTTAAATTCCAAACTTTCCAGCTTTTATGGTTATGGTTGGTTGCACCTTTTAAAAACTTGCAAATTTAAATTTTACACTTATCTTGTTATTGGAGTAATCTCTCTATATTCTTTTTAAATTTCAATTTTCTTTCTCAAAATATTTATTTTATTATACTTGAGTATCCCCACCTCTTTCTCCTTCCCTTTTGTCTACATTTAAAATCTTCCGTTTTTTATGGTTATTTGGAGTGCTCTTTATACCTTCTTAACAAATTTCAGTTTTCTACCACGTTGGGAAGTAGTTGTTTTTCTATAAGTTTTTGAAATTTAAACCTCACATCCATCCCCTTTTTTCCAATTCACTCTTCGAAATTCATATTCTAAAATTGATTTTGTTCCTTGGAGTTGTCTCTCTACCTGTCTTGTCGAATTTTAATTTTATACCTCATCTAAAAAGTGTTTTCCTATATATATAGGACCTTATTTTGAAATTTTCCAGTCTTAGATTTTTCTGGTTTTATAAGGAAATCCCGCTACCTTCCTGCCAAACAAAATTTGGGGTTTCCAGGCCCAGAGGCTAGGGAAATATGGTGATGAGTGAGTCATTGAGTCCCACACCTTTCTGCCCCTCTCCAACCTCTTAGGGGAAGAAAGTTAAAAAGTTCTCAACATGTCTCGCCCAATTATAGAAATAAATTTTCATTCTAAATTCTAAGGCCCTATGTCTGCTGGTTCTGTAACTACCTTAACTTGCTAGGAAATGTGATAAAAATAGTCAAGGAGTTACCAGAGAAAAACAGTATTTATTTTATTAGACATATTGGAGATAAAAGATATACAAATAATATTACAAATGCCGAGGTACAGCCCAAGGCAAGTCAAGTCAAAGATTTATAATTAAATATATCATATTATAAATATGACTAGCATTCAATATAAACATATTGTTTGACTAGTACGTTCGCCAGTTAAGTTTAAATTGAGAGACAACTATAACTACCATCAAGGATGATCAACAAGTTACCACTCAAAGGTCAAGATAGGAATTAAACTCTTTTTATTATATATAGTCACGGTGTGACAATAAGTCATAATCTCTTTTGAGATAAAGTAACAATTTCCAATTATAATAAACCTGCCACCTAACGGCTAAGGTATTTTGGACTGTACAATTAAAGTCCCCAATGGACCAATATCAGCATCAATTACTAAGCGCCTTACACGCACATGCACTAATAATATGTGCACTAACGTAACTGAAGTTTAGGTACATAATAAACGCTATTCATGGAAGTATCTTACAATCCAAACAATGCCCAAACAGGTGTTTAAAGACATTAAGTGATAAGCAATAAATCTATGGAACCAAATTATTTTGCTCTCCCATAGCAATCTAATGTAATTCAATGCTCTCGAAGATACAAAGAGCTACACTAAAGTTTAAGAGCTTGCTTCTCGTTCAATCAAACATTATTCTACAAAGCAATAATTTTGATTAGCATATTGCTTATAGTTAGTCTCCCACATGATTAAATGTAAATTTAGACAATCAAGGAATAATTTACTCACATAAAACCTATTTGGTTTTACCATCACAATGTAGCATAAGTTTGAAACAGTTAAAGAAAAAGCACATATCTGATAGTTATAGTGCTCGGTCCCCACATAACCATCTGTTAATTTAAACTGCCTACATAAAATATAGTCAAAATATTCCCAACAAACATAAACTGCTACTCAGACAGTCGGCAAGAGCTCAAATAGACGCAAACCGCCAAGCGGCAAAACAGAAGTTACTTTGCATAGGAGAATGATTAAGTTCCCCTTAATATGAAAAATACTAATAGATACGTGGTTACAAATTAACCACGTTGATAACAGCAAACTCATTCCGTAATAGAAATTTAAATTAATAAGTCCGAAAATAATTTTGAAAGGTTCCCCCATAATATAACCGAAAGAGAATTTTGAAGAATATAATTAAGTCCAAGCTTAATCCGCTCTCACCAAGTAAGCCAGTGATACAATGAGTGCTTATGAAAAAGATACACAAAAATATATAGTCCACACAAATATCTGGCATGCCCACAGAGAGAGGGAAAGAGGGAGGGAGAAAATGGAGTGGAAGAGGGATAGCGGCGACTCGAGCTACAAGAATATCGAAGAACCATCTAGGCGGCTGAACCTGAAACTACACCGGTCATGTTTCAGTTTCACTTTGTTTATGGGCAGGGCTTCTATCATGCTTGAATCTTTGGGCAGTATTTCCATTTAGTCCGTGGGATTGAGTTGTGCTCCAATGTTTACTTTCAGCAAGGCAGGTGGTGAGTGTACTCCCATTAGACTGAGCTAGTAGTTCTTCTTGTTTTGTAACATCGTTACAGTTCAAAAGATATAGAAGTGGGGTTTGAAAACTAACTCCCTGCCCCTTCCCCCCCCCCTCCTCCACACACACAAAAACTCCCCATCATAGTTCAAATTTCATGGCTTAATTGGTTATCTGATGTTGCCCTTCTAGTTGCGATATTCCTATCTAATTAAAATGACCGCTCGCCCTCTTGTGATTATATCCTTTGTAGCTTTTCAATTTTTAATGTTTTTTGAATAAGAAAAGTTTAATTAAAATAGAACAAAAATTGCCATAAATAATAATAAAGGAGCAATAAAATGTTAAATTTATTTTAATTCAATTGATTATTGATATATCTATGCCAAAACTTCATCACTAATTTCTGACAAGCTAACATGCATATGATCAGTTATGGTGGATGACTTGAACTCGTAACGTGTGAAATGGTTTTTTCTTTCTGTTATAAAATCTGCAATTTATAGAATTAATTTTGAATTTTGGGTTTTGAAGACTTTTAGTGTGTTTAGTGTGTTTAATAAATATCTATAAGATTTTGAGATTTAAGTTTCAAGCAATCATGTGTTGTATTGGTCGAGTTCAAATTTCGCATTGAGGGGGGGAGTAGAGTATCAGGCACCCTAGATTTTCTATGCAATAATACTTGAAATGAAAAAATAATGAAAAAGGAAATGTTCAAAAATCGGAATTGAGAATCGAAGAATCAAGGTTAAACTTAAGAATAGGAATCGAGAAAAACAGATATCGTGACATCTATAATTTGTACATTAGTATTGACAATTTCTCACTCTTATTTTGGATAGTGTTGATTTGATGATACAAGTTATAAACACTAATACATTTATGGTATTTTAAAATAACTAACCCATCCTTGTCAAACTAGATGTCCAGGAGACTTTGAATATTAGGTAGTTCTTAAAAAAATTATGTATTTTTGCATTTTTTGTTTGTTAATAAAATATTTTAATACCTCGTTCTTGGTTAGATTTACTGTTTGTTGATTTGCTCTTATTGACTCATTAATTTGTGTATGTTTTGTATTGGTACAGCCCTTGGTTTATTAAGTCTATTTTAAATATCAAATAAGAGGTTTTTAATATCTTCTCTAAATAATTATTTTATAAATTTGAAATAGAAAGTAAACGTGGATTAAAAATGATAGGTTATCTTATAAAAGGTTAATACCACTTTAAAATCAGTTTACCAACATAGATTTTTAAATCAGATTCAACATGAATATTATGACTCTTGGTACAATTTAAAATAATTTTTTGCACTAACACAGTTAACTTTTGTTTCTTGGTGCTGTTTTTGGAATAATTAGGACACTGGAGTGAGTGTTCGAAAGAGGGTCATCAAAATTTTAAAAGACATTTGTATGGAATCTCCTGAATTTCCAAAAATACCAGAAATCTGTGTTAAAATGATTCGTCGTGTAAATGATGAAGAAGGTAAGTGTAATATTTATCAATTATTTCAACTAAAATAATTTTAGATGGTATTTAGAGACTTGATTAAAACCTATTTTAATTTAGGAAAATTATTTTAGTTACTTTACCTATCAATTTTTGGTCGTATTTAAAAATATGTCTTTATTTGGACTTCCAAATCATTTTAATGAAATAGCACTTTTGACGGATCGAACTAAAAATTATATTGTGGAATTTATAAATATATAACTATGTTTCTATATAATGTACAAATAGAGATAGAAGAAGCTACTACATTCTTTATATACTTAATAAGGTTTTTGGTATGGTCATAAATCAACTAATTGGTTTTACCTGCTTTGGTGGCCGCATGGTCTAACACACTTCTCGCGTGTTAGACTAGACTGTCGAAGACTGGTGGATTGGGGTTTGATCCCAGTCGAATACACTGAGTTTTTTCCCCTAAATAAGTTTTCCACTCTTCCTCCATGCAGATGCAGGTGCACTTCCTCTAAAATTGAACCTTCCTAATGCCTAACACATCAAAGTAATTAGTAAATAGGCATATAACCCCAAACAGCTAGTAAGTTGTGGTGATAAAAAAAAACTTTTTTTAGGTATTTAAATTGAGTTTCTTGAACAAAACGTGTCACCATTATTTTGTAACACCACATGATTTCTTGCTATCTTTCCAACATCATTCAGCAATATTTAACAGCTTGAGTCAATACTAATACCATGGATGTTCAAGACTCGTGAATTCGAGTTTGAGACAAGAAAAATTCTTGATCTTATTTCGAAAGCTTATTTTTAATATGAGTTCTAGAAACTTTTGTTCACACCTGTGGGCCACTACTGTTATTCTAATGTGAGAAGAATTTAGTTAGTCTATTTGTTTAGTGTGAATATACCTACTGAACCAGCTGTGCTCTATTTTGTTTATAGTTAGTTTTACTTATTAGCAGTAGGTGGCAGCACCTCCTTGTCCCTTCTCTTACTGGCTCT